>BHEV01028433.1:0-28001 GCA_004319985.1 Emydocephalus ijimae | reverse complement strand
GGGTGGGGGGAGGGTTGGACTAAATGACCTATAAGGTCCCTTCCAACCCTGATTATCTGTTATCAAGAGGCAACTGGACTTTCTGGTTTTTCTTTGAAGATGTTTTGCTTCTCATCCAAGAAGCTTCTTCTCTCTTTTCAGAGATTCTTCTTCAGAGCTGAAGAAGCTTCTTGGATGAGAAGTGAAATGTCTTCAAAGAAAAACCAGAAAGTCCAGTTGCCTCTTGGGACAACCATGACTTGGATGACTGAAAATCTCCATAGATACTTATAAGCCGAGAGCACTTTCCTTTTTAAAGAAGCGATATACAGGCAGTCCTTGACTTACAACAGTTCATTTAGTGACCGTTCCAAGTTACAATGGCACTGAAAAGGTGACTGATGAGCGCTTTTCAATTACGGCTTTTCCAGCATCCCTCTTGTTGTGAATGAATAATTGTGTTAATAAAGTTATCAAGAGCTTGAAGTCAAGTGCAGGGTTCTGGCCCTGCACTTCGGATGGGCCGTTAAATGGCAAGATCAGATTGGTCCGTTCAGGAGAATCTGATTGGCCATTGACGAGCCTTTCTCATTGGTTAACGGAGCTAGCGCTCCCTTGTTTTCATTGGTTGAATATCTAATAAGTTGCCTATATAAGGAAGGCTGTAGCAGCCATCCAGTTTGAGCTGTCACACCATGTAAATAAAGAGTTGAAGTTCACAGTTTCACCAGCTCGTCTCCATTCTTTCACGCCCATGCTCCAAGCTTAACACTGGCGACGAGGGTGGGATTTGGAGACGTCAGAGCTGACTGAACAACGNTTTCCAAATGTTCTTGGAAACCAACAATTTGAAGGATGCCACGACCGGGAAGAAACGGGCGGTATTCCTAATGCATTGCAGCCCGACCGTATTCAAGATGGCCAAGGCACTAGCAAAACCGGCAGAAGTAAAGGCTATGGACTGGGACGTCCTCGAATCCCTACTGAGAGCCTACTATGCGCCGACCGTGCCAACACTCGTAAGGCGGCACGAATTCTACCAAAGAAACCAGTGGAAAGGAGAGAGTGTTGCAGATTTTGTCGCAGACCTCTGAAACCTGGGAGGCCTCTGCGGGTTCGCCGACCTGGAAGAGGCCTTGAGAGACCGAATAGTTCTGGGATTAGATGCGCTAAACGTGCAGAGTGAGCTGATGGCGAAAGGCGACATCAGCCTTGCCGATGCCATCGCTGATGCTACTGCAGCAGAAGCAACCAGGAAGTCAGCTGCCCAAATGCGCCGCAACCGCGCTCCGGTACACCAGCCAACCGGCGACATCTCACCCAAGTCAGAAGGACAGCTTTTGACGGCCCACCACGAAGACCTCTCTTCATCGTNTGGGGATACAACCATGATGGATCCATAGAATGCGACTGCGGGGAGGCTCCCCAGACAATGGAACACCTATTAAACTGCACCCTGCTACCACAACCCTGTACATCACATGATCTCCACGATTACACCCCATGTGCCAGAGCCTGTGTTCTACAGTGGCTGGGAAAAGTGTAGTGACACGAGAGAAGAATCGTCAGACAGCGACGAAGAAGAGGTCCATCGACTGCGGTCCGATCGGTACCATTACCAGAAGTCCCAACACCCATGCGCTGGCTGTGGGGCCAGCCACCCCCGGTCCGAATGCAAATTCCGCGACGCGCTCTGCCATGAGTGCGGGAAACGAGGCCACATCGGACGGGTCTGTAGAAGTCTCCTAGGACCCAGCCAGACCTCGAAGGGGGCTAAATATCACCAACCGACAGGAAGCCGTCCTGTAAGGCGAGAACCAGTGAACCACTCCGACAGAAACAGAACCCTAAACCGCCCCACGAAGCGAGAAGAGGCTCACCAAANCCCTGCCAAATGGAAGTCGACTCGGGATCGTCCCTCTCGATGGTTTCCTGGAAGACCCTCAAGCAACTCATCCCTACTATCCGGCGTCAAGACCTCCATTCCCAAAGACTCATACTTAAAGACTATCAGGGGAATAGGATTACAGTCGTAGGATCCAGTTGAGTCCGGGTCTCGTTCAAAAACCGTACAGTGTACTTACCCCTGACTGTGATCGACAAGGACCGGCCTCGCCTGTTAGGCCTCCAATGGTTCGCGCCACTTGGCATTGAAGTGGCAGGCATTAACCGAATCGGCAGCAGTGACTGGGAGGAGGACCTCATCCAAGAATTCAGGGACGTCTTCGCAGAAAAACTAGGCGAGTACAAGGGGACCCCGATATCATTTAACCTTAATCCAAAAATAGCTCCCATCCGCCTTAAGCCTCGTCGAGTTCCATTTGCCCTAAAACCGAAAATTGACGAGCAGCTTGATAAATTAATAGCCCAGGGGGTGTTAGAGCCAACCGATCACTCTCCCTGGGAGACCCCAATCGTAACACTCATTAAGCCGGATGGATCAATAAGAATTTGTGGGGACTACTGAGCCACCCTGAACCACGCCNCGCACCGAGGTGCCTTTAAATGTACACGACTCCAATTCGGAGTGAGCGTAGCCCCAGGGATCTTTCAGAGTCTGATGGAAAGACTATTACAAGGGATTACAGGCGTTGTCCCCTACTTTGACGATGTGTTAATCGCTGCCCCTACTTCAAAAATGTTACGGGATCGCTTGAAATTGGTCCTCCAGAAATTCAAAGATGCAGGTCTTAAAGTGAAGAAAAATAAGTGTAAGCTGTGTACAGATCGTGTCGAATTTTTAGGGTATTTAATTGACAGTCAGGGCATTCACCCTACCGATAGCAAATTGAGAGCAATAAAAAACGCTCCCAGACCCCGGAATAAGGCCGACCTCCAGGCGTTTCTAGGCCTTATCAATTTTTATAATGTATTCCTGCTGCACAAAGCAACGGTGGCTGAACCCCTACATCGTTTATTGGACAAAAAAGCAATTTGGGTATGGGGACATAGAGAAGAGCAGGCGTTCCGAAATGTGAAAAAACTACTGACTTCTGACGCTGTACTGATGCAGTACAATGAGACCTTGCCGTTAACTATCACGTGTGATGCATCGCCTTTCGGAGTGGGCGCCATTTTGAGCCATGTTTTGCCTAACGGTAGCGAAGCCCCTGTTGCCTATTTCTCAAAGACGCTTTCAAAAACAGAGCGCAATTATAGCCAGATTGATTAAAAAGCCCTTGCTATTGTGTCTGCTGTCAAAAGATTTCATGAGTACGTGTACGGCCGAGTTTTTACTATCGTGACTGACCACAAACCTTTGCGGGGAATAATAGCGGGTGATAAGCCAACCCCCTATATATTATCTCCCAGAATGACTCGCTGGTCAGAATTCTTGGCTGCTTATAATTATCGGCTGCAATACCGCCCGGGAAAGGCCATTCCCCACGCAGATGCATTGAACCGAGCACCGCTTCCAGAGACCATCGACGACCCCGCGCCTACAGTGACAACATTGCAGATTGAGGCACTTCGTACACCGCCATTAACCGCCCGTGATATCGCAAGAGAAACAAAACGCGACCCCGCCTTAGCACGAATCCTCAGTTGGGTGGAACGCGGATGGCCATTGGACCAAGTATCTGATGACTTCTCCCCATTCAAAAGTCGACAGAGTTGTTTTCACAAAAGGGCTGCATCATCTGGGGCGATAGAGTCATTATCCCAGAGCGACTCCAACAAGAGTACTGAGGACCTTGCACGATGGCCACCCCGGCATCGTGTGCATGAAAGCCCTTGCACGAAGCTACGCGTGGTCGCCAGGCATTGACAAGCAAATCGAGACTTGGGTCAAAGCTTGTCATAAATGCCAGGAAGTAAGCAACGCCCCACCAAAGGCAATCCCAACCGAATGGGAAACACCGTGGGGACCCTGGTCCCGTATCCATCTGGACTTTGCAGGACCTACCAAAGGCCACACATTCTTGTTAACTGTGGACGCCTACTCGAACTGGCTCGAGATCCATCGAATGAAGAACACAACAACTGAAGCGGTCATTAAGAAACTGGACAGACTGTTTGCAACCCACGGATTACCAGACGTTCTGGTATCAGACAACAGGCCCCAATTTACCGCGCTGTCTTTTGAACAGTACCTGGCGGACCGTGGTGTTCGACATGAGCTGACTTCGCCTGCGCATCCTGCAGCCAACAGAAGGGCCGAGCGCATGGTACAATTCGTCAAGAAAACACTACAAAAAATGGATTATGACAACATCGAAGAAAAAATAAACTGAATCCTCTTTTTACAGCATATCACTCTGCACAGCATCACCAACAAAACTCCCGCCAAGTTGCTAATGGGACGAAAGCTCCACTCCCACTTCGACCGGTTACACCCAGCGTACGAACCTGAGAAACCACACGGATCCAGCGGCCGATGCCGTACCTTCCAGGTAGGCAACTTGGTATTCGCTAAAAACTTATCGGGCAATCCGTTGTGGGTCAAAGCGACTGTAGTCCGTGTAACCGGCCCAAGTTCATACCTCATGCAATGCTGCGATGATAGACTATGGAAGCGCCATATCGATCAACTACGATCAAGGTTGCAGTCAGGGATCTCCGAGTCCCCTGATGACCAAACTGAGGGGGGGAGGAGATACAGAGGAAGATGAACTTCAATTAGCAGAAAACCTTTTTGAAGGGAACGATAGCGGAATGGAAACCCTTGAAGAGGAACCAGGGATGGGAGTGAGCTCGCTTCACCAAGAGGTTGGTGACAACGAAAATTCAAACTCAGAGTCAGAGGCACCCCTTTCGTCAAACAACACCCTACCTCTACAAGAGTGCAGCCAAATACCAGGTGCACAACGAAAATCAAATAGACTAACAAAACAACTGTCCTACCTCAAGGACTACATAACTGCACTCCGTAAACGGAACCCGGGGGGAAGGGGTGTTGTGAATGAATAATTGTGTTAATAAAGTTATCAAGAGCTTGAAGTCAAGTGCAGGGTTCTGGCCCTGCACTTCTGATTGGCCGTTAAATGGCGAGATCAGATTGGTCCGTTCAGGAGAATCTGATTGGCCATTGACGAGCTTTTCTCATTGGTTAACGGAGCTAGCGCTCCCTGGTTTTCATTGGTTGAATATTTAATAAGTTGCCTATATAAGGAAGGCTGTAGCAGCCATCCAGTTTGAGCTGTCACACCATGTAAATAAAGAGTTGAAGTTCACAGTTTCACCGGCTTGTCTCCATTCTTTCACGCCCATGCTCCAAGCTTAACACCTCTGATCCTGTGATCAAAATTCAGATGCTTGGCGATTGGTTCGTATTTATGATGGCTGCAGTGTCTCAGAGTCACATGATCCCCTTTTGCCACTTTCTGACAAGCAAAGTCAGTGGGGAAGCCAGATTCACTTAACGACTGGGTTCCTAACTTATCAACTGCAGTGATTCACTTAGCAACTGAGGCAAGAAAGGTTGTAAAAGGGGGAAAAACTCGCTTAACAAACATTTTACTTAACGACATACATTTTGGGCTCAACTGTGGTCGTAAGTCAAGGAGTACGTTTACACGGCTGCCAAGCTAAGAGACTTTGAAGAGTTAGCAAGGAGTAGCGTGGGGTTGACTTGCCAAATGTTGAGAAAGAAAAATTGGGGGCAGCCCCACAGCAGCACATCAAGGCTGCCAATCCAGAAGCTCAAAACGAGCTCTATTGCTGCTTTTTCCTAAGAAAAAGACTGTAGGGCGATTTGCACTTGGCCTCGCAGGAAAAGCCATTACTCAGCAGTTTGGGCAGGGTGGAGGAATGGGGTGTGGGGGGGTGGGGTGTTCTTGTCCCACAAGCCACCGAGCAGCTGCAGCTTTGCTAACACAGCTGTATGTGCCAAGAGCTACCTGCGTGGATTGGGTGGAGAAGGAGGGCCGGGGAAGGGAAGATTTGAGCAGGTGTGTCTGGATGATGGAGCTCCACCTTGTCTGAGAAACTTCCCATCAGGGTAACAGCCATGGGTGCCTTTGAAAGTCTCACCAACACTCATATCCCATTCCCAAGACATTCCAGGTGTGTTTCTGATCCACCCAGTAGAAGTTAACTGGCAGATCCCACCCTGGCGGTCAAGGCTAATATTTGTGGAGGGTTTCTTAAGGCAATAATCATTTTCCTTGCAGTTTTTGGTTCAGGGCAGAATTACGTGGCCTTATTTGGAATTGTTTCTCGGCGCTTTCATATGATAATAGTTGTGGAACTCAACACTTTCTTGCCCCAGAGCCACTATTATGCATCATGCAAAACATATGACTAACCGTGACCTGTTAAAGAGAATGAGAGGCAGCAAAAGGCATGGAACTAGTCCTTTGTGCAGTGATAGCTTTCTCTATTAGTAATGGCTGGTCTTGCGCTTGCTAAAAGGTAAAGAAAAAAATAGCATCAAAAGCGAAGCTGGGGAGGAACCTCTAAAAGGGTGGAACTGTGAGATATTAAGAGCTTCCAGTGCCAAGATAAGTATTACAATTAATCTGTTTCTGGGTGTTGGATCTTAGAAACCTGTTCCTTGCGCCCAAATTGTCCATATCCAAATCTCCTGCACTCAGCACCCTTTTGTTACCTGCAGGTTCTCTGGCAAAGGAGAAACATGGGGGATTTCCCCCTCTCTCCGTAGCCCCAGAGTCATAGAGGCTTCCCTCAAGATGACCCAGGAAATTTCTGCCTTCAGAAACAGTTAAAATTCTTTTCACCCACCTAAGTTGAACTTCTTTTTGCTGCTGGGTGGAATGTGCCTTGACTTTGCCAGTAGCCTGCTGGTGCCTTGCCCACCCCAGCTGCAACTGAAGCCAGTGCTTGCCCTGCAGGCTGCAACAGAACATGATAGGTGTGAAAAAAAGAAAGAAAAAGAAAGCAGCTCAGGGCCTCAGACCCACTAGAGCTCAGCCTTTCCCCACCTCACTGCTGAGGCTGGCAGAGCGGCAGCTGTGAGATGGGCCTGCCTTACTGGTCAGCCAGGCGCTTTGCAAGGAAACAGATGTGTCCCCTGAGACAAAGGTGCAAAGCTCACCCATGGAAGAGTGGCAGGCAAGAGGAGGCAATCAATGGCAGCGTTTTCAGAACCCGGATAGGAAAGGTGAGCGGAAGACTCTCCTGTCCTTCTAGGCAGCATCCAGGATGGGGGAATCATCTCTCTGCTAAGGATGCTTCAGGTATTTAAGGGCTGCCACACTTCAGTAGGCATCCATAGCCAAGTGTGGCCTATTATGGAGATCTTTATAATCATGTCCGTGACAGGAACCTGGGTGTTGGATCTTAGAAACCCTTTAAAGCAGGGCTCTCCAACCTTGGCAACTTTAAGACTTGTGGACTTCAACTCCCAGAGTTCCAGCAAAGCTGGCTGAGGAATTCTGGGAGTTGAAGTCCACAAGTCTTAAAGTTGCCAAGGTTGGAGAGCCCTGCTTTAAAGGTCTTTGGCTTTGGGATAAGCACACCATCTAAGAACATGCCAGAAACTATGCAAGATATCAGGCCTGTCAGAGGGTCAGTTCAGCCAATAGGCCCAGAACATCAATGCTGGGTAGTGCTGAGAAGAGACAAAATCCCACACTGACACCCTGAGACAACTTCTTGCCTTGATTCTCAATCTCTCTCTCCCCCCCTTCCCTCTTTTTCTCTCCCTCCCCCCTCCCTCCCCCTCTGTCTGTCTCCCTCGCCCTCCCTCTCTCTCTCCCCCTTCCCCTCCCTCCCTCTTTCTTTCCCCTCCCTCCATATTCAGGGTAACTCACAAAAACTCGGAGACCGTGGGAACAAGCTTAAGGCCATCTTTGTCCACCATCAAAGGAGAAACACCCAGTCACATCTTGCCTATTTCTTGCATTAAGAGCGACCCCTTGCGGCTCCGATGAAGCAGTCCCTCATGGGAAAGTACAGTGCAGAAGAACCGTTTTAGTTGCCCTGCTGATGTATCAGCAGCACCCCATGGTGGCAATTTGGGGAAAAAACCATCACCTCTACTTTCTCTTGCCTGGTGGCCAATTTGAGCCATCATCTTAAGCCCCAGATTCCTTGTACAGATCTGAGATCTCTCCTGGAAGTCTAGGAGACACACAGCACACAGCCTCAGAAAGCGAAGCTGTCCAAGCGAGAAAGCAAAGCAAATATTTTAGTGGATTACAGCCACTCTCCTTAGCAGCACAAAGCAAGAATACTGGGATTGACCTGTCAAAAGAACATACCGTAATTTCATCTATTTCTTTGCTCAGTGACATTCATTCCACACTTCTTTCTAGTGAGACGCAAAACTTTCTTCTTCCACATCTGTTATTTTCCAGTCTTCCCAACCAAGTACATTCAATGTCTAGATTCTAGGCATTAAAGCCTGGGCAGAATCAAATTGAGAAAGTTGCTGAATGTGCTAGAATACTCTTGCGGTTTTGATGGACAACTGCAGGAACAAAGTTCTCAGCAGAGGAGTGCCATGCTGTAAATCTAAGACCTAGATGTAACTCTGTCATAATTGCCTATGAGTTTATTGCATTTCATCATAGATTTATCTGATTTCATCTTTCTTTTCCTGCTTGGTCACCATACCTTTCCTCATGGAAAACTGTTCTGTGTGCAGGTAAATTCTAGGTAAAAATCAGTTATCCTTATGGAGCATCTTCCTTTGCTTGTGAGCATAAACAAAAAAATATTTGTCATTTCTTTGTCATAAAATGCACCTTGCATTGCTGAGCTGGTAAATATATCTCCTGAGACATTTCTATCCTTACTGAAATGTTTTGCTGTTTCTTGCCAGCCAAATAGGTTTCTTCCTTGTGATTATCCATTCATTTTCCAAAATGGTGTATCTTCCTGATGGGCCAGTGACTTGGACTACAGATCCATAACTTTTAGCTGGCGTTGGAGCCCTCAGTCATTGTTGCTGATCCCTACCTCAAGTGCTGGAATTCTAGACACTTTCACCACCTACTCACCTTCCTTTGAACATCTTTCAAAAGAGATATGAAGCCGGGAGGAAGGAATTATATTAAGGAACTCAGTGAGGTTTGGATCTTTTTAAAAAAAATCCACCATAAAAATATCTGCAGATTTATTATCTAGAATGCAAGCAATTTAAATTCCCTTCCCAAGAGCTGTGTACTGATTTTCATAAGCTAGTTGCACAAACAAGACATAACAACAGAAGGTGTTTCTTCCTTCTATCAACTTGTTATAAATTACATGCAGTTCTATCCTTTAAGCTTCTTCACTGCAATGATAGAATGCTTGTTTCATTATTTAAAAGTGTAGTGTTTCCATTATATTCTTTCTTTTATAACTCTATTTGAGCTTGATATTTGTAATTTTCCTCTCCACATCTGTTAGCATACCTGTCTCCTTAGATGGCACTTCATATATGTACAGGTGTGGAATAATTACCCAGTTTGTGCTTTAATAACATTTGTTAACCTTTAAAGAATGACATACTGTAGGAGTTAAGTACCCTACCAAGAAAATTTACAAATGTTTTAGAGATATTTTATTCAGAAATAAATGGCAAGAGAAGAACAGACATGGTGATACACAAAGTATGCTTCATGGGAAGAAGGTAATTCAAATGAAGTTATTTTCTTTTTCTTGTAAAATGAGAATCTAGGGAGGTTCAACGACCATGAAGGATCTGAGATGGATTATAATAGTACTTCTTCGCATCAGTGCAAAAAATCAATGGGTCTTAACAATGACACCAATTCAGGTTTTAAAACAGGTTATACAAACCCAGTAGAGTGAAAGTTTCAAATTCTACATGTGCAGGAAGAAGTTATTGCACCCATACCAATGTGGACTTTTTAAGTGAATGTTTTTCAAACTTGGGACATTTTGATGTGTGGACTTCAACTCACTATTGGTATGGCACTAACATGGCACTATCTTGGAAAGTTAATGCCTTGATTTTGCCAGTAGCTCTTGACTTCCAAGTTTCCACTAACTTGGAAAACATGGCAGCAACCATGGGTATTTGATGTTTTTGGCCTGATTCAGTCTGGCTGTTTTATACTGCAGTCCTAAAAAATCTGCAAATACTGGTTTTCTCTTCTACCCCATATATTGCAGAGGGGGAAGTCCCACTGCTACAAGCTTGTCTGTCTATATAAAGTATCATACAAATGCATCAAAGTTGGGAAAAGAAGGTTCAAAAATTTCTTTATTTAGCATTCCTCTCTCCAAAATCCAAAATCTTTGGCAGCATCAAAAAAAAAAGCCTCAAAAGATACCCTTCTCAACAATATCCAGATCTCATGCTTTTCCTCAGCATCACAATCCAAAGCAGCCAGTAGCAGGTCAGACCACCAAACAGATCACGAAGAAAGAGATCTGACAGAACACAGCAGCCTGTCCCAATGATTCCCTTTGAGATGGCCACAGAATATCATGAGCAAGAGTGCCCCACCCACCCACCCCCAAAAACATTTGGAAGGCTCCCAGTTGTGGAACGGTAGCAGAGAGAATTCTCAAAAGCTTCTCAGTGAAATAAAGCAGGATAATGCTCTGAAGGAGACACATTGTAGGCCAGAGCTCTCCAAACTTGGCAACTTTAAGACTTGTGGACTTCAACTCCCAGAATTCCTCAGCCAGCTATGCTTCTTAAAGTTGCCAAGTCTTCTGGGGACCCCTGTTCTAGGGCAACAATTTTGCTTGCGCTGAACGGTCATCTCTGACAACTAGCAGGTGCCAAATCGTATCTCCTTGCCAGCTGCTCTTTGGTCATCAACCATACAAGTTTCTTATCAGAAACATCTGGCTCCTCATTACACCAGAATTAGAAGGAACTCAGTGATGGTGGCCTGTTCATTCCTGCACCAAGCCTGGGAATCCCTCAGAGGGAGCACCGCTCCCTGTTGCTTTTCCTGAGAGACCACTTTGGACCCTCCTTCAGTGGCTGCTGTTAACTGGCATGTTCCATGTCTAAAGTTTCCTGCTCCACCGTTTTCTCCTGTGGCTGCACATACTTCTCCTGGACTGCCAGGGTGCTGATGAGAGAGAGTTAAGGAGAAAGGAAGTCCAAAAGCATTAAGAAAGCCAAACTGGGCCCATCTGCTTCAGTTGACTGGCAGGAGAAACATCTGCATATACAGGTGGTCCTCGATTTACAATTCATTAGGGACAGTTCAAAGTTACAATGGCACTGAAAAAAATGACTTGTGATGGTTTTTCACACTTATGACCATTGCAGCATCTCCAGGTTCATGTGACCTTGGCAATTGAGTCGTATTTATTGACAGTTGCAGAGTGTCCTGGGGTTGTATGATCATTTTTTTGTGACCTTCTGACAAGTAAAATCAATGAGGAAGTCAGATTCATTTAACAACTGTGTGACTAACTTAACAACTGCAGTGATTCGCTTAACAACTGGGTCAAGAAAGGTTCTAAAATGGGGCAAAATTCACTCAACATTTTATTTAGCAACAGGAATTTTACGCTCAATTGTTGTCATAAATCGAGGGCTACTTGCACTACCCAAAATGGGGGATGGGATAAAAAGGAGCACAAGTGGCAAAAATAACTTGGCAGGGCAGGGCAGGGTGTACAGCCTACCAGATAATCCTCCCATTGCTACCACGGGTCCAAAATGCCCTTAAAATGACATCATCGTGATAAGCAGATTTCCCAAACCTCTGCATTTCCTCAAGCAAAGAGGTACCAGGAAGGAGACAGAGCCAAAAGGATACGATGTAAATTGAAAATCAGCTCCCATTGCTGCCGACATCAAGACGTTGAGGTTTCTGTGTTCAGAGTCCCCAAAACAGTAACCATTGGCTTTGTCCACTGCCTGCATCACACACCGCAGGCTCTCCTTGTCCTGAAACAAGGAACCATAAGAAACATGTCATGCCCAAACTGATTTCTCTGCCATATTTCATCCTGTTAACTCACCGGCCTGATTACTGGCAAGCAAGTCCCAGGAACAGATTAACTTTTTTTCAATAAAATGAATCCTCTGAGCAATCTTACTTTCAAATCTGAAAGTTTTCTTTAGGAAGAACAGATTGCAAAAGATGTACGGACATGCAATCACATTGCCATGAGATTATAGTTATCAAATGCTAGAATAAACAAAGAATCAGCCAGGAGTTTATAGTATCACTCTATTAACTTCAAACTATTCTCCATTCCTTAAACATCTGTTCCATAACAGCATTTAGTCAGGTGCACACCCACTGGGCACACCCCTTTTCAACTGTTTTGACCAGTTGTGAGGTACTGTCCTCACAACTGGTTAGTTTCAGAATTAAGTTATCTGTGTGTCTTGTTTTACCTCTTAATTTCATTCCCTCTGCACTAACAAATGCATGCCACACTTGTCTCAAGCTTGCATAGTAGTTTGCAGCTACTATGGTAGAAATGGTAGAAGGAAGTTGATGGGCACTACTAAAGCTTCATCTATTATTCTCTTTGACTTGCTTACCTGGACATTGAGAGGAACAAAAGAGACCAAACTGTAGTCTTCAATCACTCCCACCAGCTTCTTGTTCAGGCGTTGGTAGTTCCTGAAGAATGGATCTGAGGCCAAGTGGTCCACTAAGTAGGACAGATCAAGAACCTCTGTGTAATAATCTAGATTAAATGCTGTAAGGCAAGTGAAAGGGGAAAGAAATCTTTAGTAAATTCAGAGGGAGAGACAATTTGGTGTAGTGGTTTAAGGCTAGTTCCTACCTTGGGTATAAAGTCAACTGGGTGATTTTGGGCTAATCAATTTTCTTTTAGCCCTAGGAAGGAGACAATGGCAAACCACTTCTGAAAAACCTTGTCAAGAAAACTGTAGGGACTTGTCCAGGCAGTCTTTGAGAATAGTTAGCCCTGCTTTCAAAACAGGTATATTTCTGCTATAAAGATTTGACTTAGACTGCAATAGTAATTTATCTAGGCAGTTGCCTGACTGACAAGATCTTCCACAGCAACCACCCAACTATAAATGAATTATGGCTACCCTCAGCTGACTCAAGTGGATTACATACACCTGATCTGATGTGTAATGGGGCCTTAGTAATTACTTTAATGAGTCTCACAGTTCTCTTAGGATTGACTGTTCTCACCTAACTTCCCATACTGCTCAATAAGGTCCATTTTGGAGAGAATGTTGATGTGGGGCAACTCCACGTGCAGCATTGTGGCAAGGGAAGTGCAGAGAACAGAGATGAATTTGCCAGGATCTGTGCAGTAATGAGAATCTACCAGATGAACAGCAGCCAACTACAAAGAACAAACAATTGGATTGAGAAATTAGCACATGCTGTCTGAAAAATGCTGGGAGTTGAAGTCCACACATGTTAAAAGTTGCTAAGGTTAAGAAATTCTGGTTTAATATATGCAGACAAGTCACCTATACAATAAACGAGACTAGTCAGGAATGGGAATAGAAAGTAGTTGTCTTTCAGATGACCCTGAACTAAAAGTACTCAATTTATATTGTTCACACCATGGCTTAACAATAATAGGAGAGCTATGGGTACAAACTTTACATTACACCTCCTACTAAGAGATGTAAGTTTCTAGTAGTATTTTAACAATATTTTGATGTAAAGTGGGAATAAAGTTTAAAGATTTTAAAATCGAAACTGAGGTGTAGAACGCCAAAGACTCTGGTGATACCACAAACATTAGACGTATCAATAGCATTATCAGTGTACAATAGAGACTAACAGTTAAATACACGCTAGCAAATCTGCCTTCAGGTTTCTCTTTCTTTTTGCTGCCATCTAGTGATTATTTGGATTTTTAAAGTCCAGATCAGCTGTAGTTGAATACATCTTCTTTTCAAGCTCATGCAATTTCTACCAAACATCATAAACACATAAAATGCACCATACAGCTTCACGGTTTTGTCACTGGGAACTAGTTTGAAAAGGCAGCTGTTATTGCATATAGTCACTGTGAATTGGGACAGACTGAGGATGAGGTTTGGCCTTCAGGAATGATCTCGCTTCCTCTGAACCAAACATACCCTGAAATTCCACTTAGCAAGTTGAGCAAAGATGTTTCTCAATGAATTATGATGGGTGCAGAGCTCCACTTGTCCGGGGCAATCAAACAAGAAGTAATGTCCTTTCAGTTGATCCAGTTTCTCCTGCAGCCAGTCAAAATTCGCCTCTAGGTACTCCATGCAGTAAATTAAGCCACCGTTGGGGCCAAGTTTCAAATTCTCCATCACATCAGCCAAGGTGATCAGTTCAGAGACATCTACAGCACACTGGAACGGAATCCCTTCATTCGCTGGGTCCAGGTTCACCACAGCTACCTTGCGCCCAATTGCAGAGAGGAATTCCTGCATGCCGTGACAATAGGTGGTTTTCCCGGAGCCAGGAGGCCCAATCACCACCTGACCGAAGGCCACGCATGGCTGCTTGTCGCTGTTCGACATGCTGCAGGTTTCTTTCTCCTAAAAACAGACAACCAGAAAGAATTAAGACCAGTAGGCAGGGATGAGCCTACACTGCTTATACCTGTTGCTATCCACATTAAATAAAGCAATTCGTACCATGCACAACAAACACAGTTGTATGATAAACTCATATTATTTACATTCCCACATTACGAACCCTTGTGCCAAACAAAAGGAAAAAAAAAAGTGGATCGGAGAGAACCGGGAAGGGCAAGAACCTCTCGGTCCCTTTTTTTGCAGAGGGGGAAACCACCTCCTAGGCCACCTTTAGGCTCAGTGCGCCGCGCCGGGCTGGGAAGAAGAAAAGCGGGACTCGCTGCAACCAGGGAAACGCCACGCCATGCAGACCGGAGGCGGGAGGTGCAAAAGCCCTCCCGGTCCCTCCGATATAGATAGGAGCGGAGCACACGATGCTTCCGACAGTCCTCCTCCGTCAGCAGACCCGTCTGACCACCGTTTGGGATCCTAACGTCCCATAGGATTCACCTGGGATTTCGCTACTGGGTTCTTCTACCGGCCGCATTCACTCATTGCGCTCACGCTCCAGGTGTGAAGGAGCGTTTGTCTACTTTCTTTCTTCTACAGTACAAACGCAAAAGCTGGCGCTCTATCTCGATGGTAAGTGGCATTTAATTAGGCAGGAAACGGAAAGCGTCATGTAGTTATTGTATGACGATAGGCGAACGACCGGCGCCCCCTGCAGGATGGGACGTGCCAAGGAATGGACACTTATCGTTTTTGGTTGTTCGCTAAGCCTAGAGGGTGGCGGAGGGAATAGCAACGAGCAGAAAGAAGGAATGTAGTAATAAAAACGAAGGAAGGACAAGTTGAAGATACTGCAGGAGCAAGTCACAAAGCAAAGAAGTATGCTGGGAGTTTGCCACAAGCAATAATGGTTAAAATAGTGTTTCTCAAAGTCTTTGTTGACTTTAACGTGGGCAGATCAATTGGTTGGAGAAGACTGGGTGTCCTCCCATTTTAAAATCACCCAAGTTGAAAAAAAATGGTCTAAATAATTAAATTTCAATTCTAGTAATCATTTCCTATCAATTTTGTTTGTGGTTAGGTTGCTGGCTTTCTATGCTTTAATGTGATGTAATTAACTGTAAAGTAGCCAGACCCTTTGGCTATACCTGCCCTGCCCATGGAACATTAATCAAAAATTAGAAATCAAATGTAAATAAGTGTACACCATGTGTCCAATATAATTGTATTACTTTCATTTTGAAGGCATTGTTTTCAATTTATGTGTATGTAGGGGGTGCATGCCTATGCACTTTCAAAGCCCTATCTATACTGGTTTGGCCCTCAACAGTCCCAGTTTTTCATGTGGCCTCTTGGGAAAATTAATTGCCCACCCCTGGGCTAGAGAGAGATATTGTAAAAACAGCATTGCTAAGTAAAAACATAGAAACAACCTGTATCCATTTGATTTTACTTCTGTGTTGTGTCTTTTAAAATTTTGCTGGTCATTGACCAAATAAACACTGCTATTAATTAACTATTATTAACTGCATTATGTTCAATCTTGTTGATTAAGTTTACTCCTCTTTTAGTCAGAGTATAACCATTGCTCTTTAATTACACTATATGCGAGGCCAAACACCCTTCACTGCAAAAAAGGCGTATGCAGGACACACCTTAATTCAAGGATGAAAATGCAAGATTTCATATAGACTGATTACAGTGTAGAGTGTGAACTGTAGACATGCAGAGGTGGGATCAGCAATTACCCTTCAATTAATTTTATAGCAAAGAACCAAGAAGCAGAACCAGGTACTTTTTCTTTGAATATAAATAATTAAAACTTGCCCTGGCTTTGCTGTAACACATATTTTGTTTGATAATATACAGTAATAATAAAAATTGTATGTAAAAAATTGATCATTGAAAAAGCTGACACAATCTGAAAGTCCTTTCTTCTTGGCTAGTCCTTCATGGAGAACTAGAACTCTTCTGAATGCCATGCCTGGCATGGACAAAAGGCACCTCCTGCCGGTACTTCATACTGATTGGCAGCTGGCGCCGAAGAAGCTGATCTTCTGTGTCCACAGGATGAGGGTCATCGTAGATGGTAGAAATGAGGCCGTAGCTGTCCCTACGTGGATTCTTGGGCTTGGTAAAAGTCTGGAGTTTCTCACCATGATACCTAAAGAAGAGCAGAGACTGAGTCGGTCATCAGAGACAAAGCAGAGATATTCTGCTTTCATCTCTGTACAATATAAAAAGTATATTAGAGGGGGAAATTCCCAAATCTAGCAAATAAAATAATACAATTGATGCAATCCTTTTGTCATCCTCATGAGTATTTTCTAAGGCCCCTGTTCTGAAATCTGGCAGAAGCATTTTTGCTTATTAGCATACATATATGTTTGGTGTGTGAATATTTGCAGAAACTGATGTGAAAAGAGAAGGATATTTGTTGTAAGTTTCAGTTGGGTATATTTGGGAGAGAAGAAAAAATATTCTATTTGTTGCATGTAATGACTCATACAAACCAAATTTACAAACACTACAAGAATGATTAAAAAGTCCATCGAAATAGCCATTCCAAATATAAAAGCATCTTTGGTTCCCACTGCTAAAGCATCCACAAAAAGAAAAAAAAAGCCAACAATAAAACATTCACAGTATAAAGACTCTCATCCTAACAGCACATACTAAACTATGACATCTGAATCACATGGACAACAAAGACAACCAAAGGGACAGTCCTCCATCCAAAGTCTTGTAGAATAGTTTGGGATTAACAATCTTCCAGAAAGCCTGCAGTGTGCCGGCCAATCTAATATCATAAAGCGAGTTATTCCACATTGTTGGGATCATAATGGAGAAATGACATCTTCAGCTTCTTTCACTTTACAGTAGTGAGGAGTCCCTCCCTGGGAGGCTTTCCTTCCTGGCCAGTCCTTCATGGAGCTGGAGAAGGAGGACCTGCAGATACCTTGATGCCAAGCCATCCAGGGTTTTATAGGTCAACTTTCTATTCATCTTTTAGTTTGTATTTATTTTCATATTTACTGAAATTATTCTATATATAAAAAGAAAAGTTTTCCCTTAACACAAAGGGTCCCCAAACTTGGCAACTTTAAGACTTATGGACTTCAACTCCCAGAATTCTATGCTGGCTGGAGAATTCTGGGAGTTGAAGTCCACAAGTCTTAAAGTTGCCAGGTTTGGAGACCTCTGTCTTAACATATTGGGAGCATTATCATTTCTAGACCTTGTAAAAAATACTCATTTTTAGGATGCTTCCAATACTGACTGCAGAGTCTGTACAGAAAGCCACAGTGAAACTAATTATATGTTTCCATGGAACTGAGGGTTTATGTCAGTTTATTCTTATAAACAGCTTTTAGTGCAAGAAAATTATCCCTCGGGTATTCTGATCTCCAATTTTGCATCTTATCCAGACAGCAACACTGTAGATGCTACAAGATTTCTCCAGAATGCCAGGTTGTTTCATGTGTTTTTTTGTATTTTAAACACAATCCTGAGACTTGAGGCCACCAGCCCATTCACACATGCAGAGCTGGTTCTTTATACGTAAGCTGCACTTACTTTGAAAGAGACCCACATCACTTACCCCAAACCTCGCTTGCATCGGGGATTCCGTCCCTCATTGTCCAAGGCTTCAGCCATTCCTGAACTGCTGCTTCCCAAGCCAAGACCTTCACTCCAGCCCTGTCTTTCCATCACTTTTCGCCCAATGCCCTGGCACAGAAAGAAAACCACTTCTAAAGCAATAAAGCACTGATGCCAGAATAAAGAGAGGAACCAGGTTTTTAATAGTGGCATCATCATCATAAGCATACAGGCAGTTCTTAACTTACAACCACAATTGAGCCCAAAATTTCCATTGCTAACCAAAGCAGTTAAGTAAATTTTGCTCCATTTTATGAAGACACTTGTTAAGCAAATCATTGCGATTGTTAAGTGAACAATGTGGTCACTGAGCCTATCTGACTTTTCCCATTGAGTTTGCTTGTCAGAAACCAGCTTGGGAAGGCTACAAATGGTCATCAGATGACCCCGGGACTGTCAACTGTCATAAATACAGGCCAGTTGCCAGGTGCCCAAATTCTGATTTTGTGACCACAGGGATGCTGCAGTGGTTGTAAGTGTGAAAACCAGTCATAAGTCACTTTTTTTCATTGCTGTTGTAACTTCAAATGTCACCAAACGAATTGTTTTATGTTAAACCATTAGTTTGATTCAACATAGCTGGGAGGCTTCAGCATCACACGACATTGTCCTTGCCTCTTGTGCTATAATCATACATTTCATTAACATCTGCAGCAAAATTGTTCTCAAGTAATGGCTTTCCAAGATTTGCTCTATTTTATTTCAGACAAGTAGTATGAGGGGGTCCTTGGTGCTCTCTGAACTTGGTTGTTTTCTTGCAGGGGTTTATAACATCATCAGTTTCATTTTTTAGTTTGGGTAATGAAACGTCTACAAGAAAACAACTACGCTCAGAGAGCACCAAGGGCCCTTCATTTCAACCCTGAGCTACAAATATTTTCCTTTATTGGTAACAAGTAATATATTCCAACTTCAGTTCTTACCTTGGTATATTTTTCAAAGTTCCCAATGCGTTGACCCAGGATAGACCCATCTTCTAAACCATCCCGAAGTCTCTGTTCAAACCGCATCTGTACCAAATCTTTAGCATCCTTGTCACCACCATCTAGAACAAATGGAAATCCCACATAAATTTTCTGCCACAAGTAAAAGAGGAGGGAACTTTGTCTATATACGGGGCATATGAATACAGAAGGCCCAAGTGCTTCTGAGACCAGAGAGAAATGAGACCAGGCAGAAGAGCAAAAAAAATGTCTTTGGACTTTGGACAGTTCGTGAAGTAGGTATCAGTCAAGAGAAAGGGAGCTTTAAATGTTCAACACGTGAGTTCAAAGGATGGATTTCTAAAAACAGCTGCTAAAAGTTCTTTTCACCAATCCTGTTTTGCTGGCTGAAATGGCTTCTGTTTAATTAGGGCTGATTTTACATTCAGTGCTTTAAGAAATGGATTGACAGCATGCGACAGGATAGTTTAAAAGGAAACGAGATGGAACAAACTAGTTCTGTTGATAGTCAGGAACAGACAAACCGAAGCAGATGGAATTTTAAAGTTACATGCTACTGCAAGTGCATATGTGGGATGATGAAAAATCAATCAGGAAGAAACAATAGAAGGGCACTTAACCTATATTACAAAGACTTGCAATCATTTGAAATTTAGCCATTTATGTAGTCCTCAGTTACCCCAATTGGGGCCATCAATTCCATTGCTAAGTGACACAGTCATTAAACAAGATATCAAGGGATTACAATTCATAATTTCACTGTTGGCTTCTCAACTGACTCTACTTGTTGAAAGCCAGCAGTGAAGCGTGCAAATAGCAATAGCACTTACTTATATACCGCATAATAATGCTTTACAGCCCTCTCTAAGCGGTTTACAGAGCCAGCCTACTGCCCCCCCCCCCAACAATCTGGGTCCTCATTTTACTGACCTCAGAAGGATGGAAGGCTGAGTCAACTTTGAGCCAGACAGGATTAAACTGCTGACAGTCAGCAGAATTAACCTGCAGTACTGCATTCTAACCACTGAGCCACCATGGCTCTGGGGATCATATGACTGCAAGATGCTGCAACAGTCGTAAGTGTGAGGACTGGTTATAAAGTTACTTTTTCAGCACCATTGTAACTTCAAATGGTTGCTAAATAGGGCAGACTTTAAGCAAGGATTTCCTGTAGCCTGGCATTGAAAAACAAAGTAACTTTCATATTTTCAGTTTTGAACTGTATTTGAAAGAATGGCAGGACAAGATGACTGTGCAGTAGTATCTCACCCTGCCAGGAGAGCAAGTCTGATTCTTGCTAAACCGAAGCTTCCAGTTACACTGGAATGCAGATTCTATCTATTCCTGTCAACACAGATCAATACCTTTGTCATAGTAGATACTCATGTCGACATCCCAATCATCGGCTGTCTGTTCATCAAAATCTGTCAAAACAAAAGTTCTGTGTGAGGAAAGTATATGCAACACATTGTCACCACTCTTCCTGTGTTACAGTCACCATGCTTTACAATATCCAAGTGCTTTATAAACGCTGCATGTATCAAAGTAAAGCCAGATTTTATATCCTGTCTTGTTCATAGCTTTTTATAAAATGGGAACATAAAAAGGATAACCTCTCTTCTATGAACTTGCCCTGCACCAATAATATTTATTGAGTCTTTGCTCTAATTGCCCTAATTCTATCCTAATCTTTGGGGAGGAGGCAAGGAAGAAAAGGAATAAGATAGAACTGAACTTAGAATAACTTTATTGTCACTTTGAATGTACACTAATCGGCCAAGCATTAAAATGAAATTTTGTTGCATACAACTCTCAAAAGGTCACCACCTCCAATATACACTACATAAACATGACAAAATAAATACAAAATTTTGCATATACCCACATATATGACAGAGAAACAACACAGTCTAGTCCAGATGTATATATATACATGCTAAGAAAAACAAATGTTGCAAGTTTACCAGATGGATGGCATAGGGAACAAAGCTGTTACAGAATCTGGTAGTCCTGCTACAAATAGTTTTAAACCTCCTCCCAGAGGAGAGCAACAGAAACAGACCGTAAAGTGGTGTGTGGGGTCTCTAACAATGCTTTGAACTCTAATCACATAGCACTTACAAGCAGTATCCTGAATAATAGGAAGCAAACTTTCTATCTGAGGCATTGCTGCCAGTGATGCAGTTTGTTAAAATGCTCTCAATTGTGAAATAAAGGACAATGTATGAATGCATGCCAGCAACTAATCCTCTTTTGATATTTGTATATACTTCAGGCATCAGCGTTTCTATATGTTTCATTCATGAGAAAGGGCCAAGTATTTACAAACAGGATACAAAAGCTATCATTGAAAAAAGCATCTAGACTTTAGTAGCAACACAGAATTAAGATCTTTATTAACCTACCTGCTCCCTCTTCTTGCCAATATTGTGCATCTGTGTAGAAGACCAACCCGGAGCCTCCTTTCTCCCACTTTAGCTCAATTTCCTCCTCATACAAACGTTCCTTTGTGCGTTCCTGGCTGGTGACATCTTCATGCAAGGCCTCATGCCGTTCCCATTCTTCACATCTATCATCATCCTCCTGTAGCAGAAGTCAGGTGATCAGGAACAGAATGACACAGCTAAGATTTGGCTCCCACCATCTGAATTAACATTCCCCTTAGATTTTTTTCAACCTTTAGCTATGTATTTTGTGAAAATAAAGGATCTTAAAGTACACAACTTTGAATACATACCATTAAATTATCTTAGGCAGTCCTCAGAATACAAAAAAAATATATATCAGGCCAAAGGCCAGAAACACATTGCAGTTGCTTAGGCTAATCAGTTCTGACTTCAGATTCACAAGAACTTTTTCTAGCTTGTACACATTAATAATGTTCTCCCCCTCCAAAAAAGAAATAAACTAACTTTAACGAGGTAACATATATAATAGCTGCGTATTTGACAATTAGAAGAAACTACTTACGCAATCCAGTTCAGAGTCATCTGTTTCTTTCTTTTCTGGATCTTCATGGTCTCTCTCTTCCGTATCATCTTGATTTACTAATTCTACACTTGGCAAGTGGTCTCCTTCTGTTATTTCTTCTCCCGTAGCTGTGTAAACTCGCGCCTCTTCTACAATAATATCAGTTCCTTCATATGAAAATGGTACATTCCCATACCTGCGAGATGAGCCAGATTTAGGGAACTGTAACTGCAGTTTTTTAATTACACGGCTGGGCATTCGGCAAGTTCTGATAAGCTCTAAGAAGACTCGCAACGGAGTTCCCACATTTCCATAAGGCATTACAGCGGGAGGATTCAGTTCAGGGAGTCGTTCAAAATCATCCTGAGTAAAAGTTTCACTTGAGATGGCATGGAGCTCCTTTTTGTTTTTATAACAAATTAAACCAGTCTCTGTGAATATACACATAAATATACAGATAAGAAAGCTAGTATAGCAACAGTTTGCATTCTTTAGGGCTCCTGGATATAGGCTGTAAAAACAGAAGATGACAGCTGTCTTCAAGCTTTTTCAGGCCATATTTAACAACATATTTAACATATTTAATTATTGTTTGCACACTGCTCCCACGTAGTGCTTAAATTCTATTTGTTTGTTTAGCTTCTATAGCTGCCCATTACTATATACATGACTCTGAACAGTTCACAAAGCTAACACAAAAAATAACAAAAACTCTCCCTCCCCAAACACTCATACAAAAACATTCAAACACATTACAAACACTAAAACTATTAAAACCATAAAGATAATTTTCAAGGGTGTCATCCAATGTAATCATCTAGCAGGCTGCACATCACCATTGCCTGACCCCCAACCATGACAGCGAAGTCAAGCTTTCAGGCCCTTTGTGAAGGCCAGAAGAGTCAGGGCAATTTAAGTTCCAGATAATGATGCCCCAAAGGGCAGGTGCCAGAACAGGAAAGACTCTCTTGCTACGTACCATCAGGTGACGTTCCTTAATTGATGGGAGCCAATGCCTATCCTGTGAGATATGACGGGATAGCAGATATAACCAAGGAGGGACTCCTTAAATCAACGGTCTTCAAACTTGGCAAGTTTAAGATTCGTGGACTTCAACTCCCAAAATTCCTGAGCTAAAATGACTGGAGGAGGAATTCTGGGAGTTGAAGTCCACAAGTCTTAAACTTGCCAAGTTTGAAGGCCCCTGCCTTAAATCCTCTTCCTACTCCTTTTTTCTAGACCAGTGGTTCCTAAACATTGTCAGCACACTTCCCTTTAGTGTAATAATGTGCACATCTCCCATAAAAACCCAATCCCGAACTGACACAAACCAATGCTGAAAACAATATTAAAAAGCTCTGCAAAAAGTGAATTATTAACTAAAAGCTTTACACATCTTTCCACCTCGCAGTTTGTTCTAGACGCAAAAAGGAGAAACGATGACACGAAACACGGTTCTGATGCGACATTTGTCGCAGAACCCAGGACGGGCATCTCTTCGCTCTCTTTTTAATACCTCTGTCTGGGGAAATCCGGACTCTCCGTATGACGCACCGCCCAGGCAGCGTCTCTCCCTGCGCGTCGATCCACCGTTTGCCTGAATACATGCGAACCAAGCGGAGAGACCACCCGGGCTTCACCGCCACCAGGCAGCAGCAGGTCCGCCCTCCTGGCTTTGAAGGGCCGCCCAGCTGCTCCTCCCGCTCAGGGCGATGCCGGTAATGGAAGCAAAGGAAGCCGCCGGCTTCGATGAACTGGCTGAAGTAGGAGCGCAGATCGGCGGAGCGAAGCTGGGCTGGAACGCAGCTCACCAGGCAGTAGCGGTCGCCGCGATCCGAGGAGGAAGAAGCCGGAGCTACGTCCTCCATCTTGCAACGCCTGGGATGCGTCACATGACCTCGCGCGGGACCGGCTTCGCGACGCGGATTGATAGCGTCACCAACTGAACGGAAATGGGCACTATGTCTTGGCCATAGAGATAAGATCAACGCCAACGTACAGAAAAATCCACAGGGAAAAAAATACAACGTTATGTTGTGTTTTTTTGATTGAAAACATACTTCTGGCTTACAGAAAACTCGAGCTTTAGTTCCTTTGAGTTTGGGACGCTCAATAAACCAGGCTTTTCTTACAGAAATGTCAGAGGGTGAAATTCAGAGATGGGGAAGTAGTCACTTAGCAGCTGAATTTAAACTAGTGTTATTCAACTTCAGCAACCCTTACTAGCTGGGAATTCTGAGAGTTGAATTTATCTTAAATTTGCTGAATTGAGAAACACCGATTTAGACAACATGTTTGCTATACGTAGTTTCCTTGAATAACATATATTAAATGCACTGCAGTTTCTGGACTGAGAAATGTATTACTTGGCCGTTGAGACGCTCAGGCTCTGACCTCTTCTGGACAAGGTCTGCATTCCTATTGGTTATTGTGCAAAACTGGAGGCAGCATCTGGGCAGGAGAAGGTGTCCCTTTGCATTACAGGGACCCAGGGACTCCTTCTGTTACCTTGTACACACATTTCTGCAAAGTAGCTACTTCCTGGATGAGTGTTGCAATTATTCAGGCAAGCAATACTTACAACCAAATGGAGCCCAAAATTTCTGTTGGTAAAAGACATTTGTTAAGTGAATTTTGCCCAATTTTATAACCTTTCTTGCCACCGTTGTTAACTGAATAGCTAGTTATTGAATGTTAGTTAGTAACATGGTTGTTAAATAAATGAGACTTACCAATTAACTTTGCTTATCAGAAGGTTGCAAATGGTGATTACATGACCCTGGGCACTGCAACCATCATAATTATAAGTCTGTTGCCAAACATCTGAATATTGATCATATTGTTGGAAGTTAAAACCCATCCCTCTCCTAGGAAAATGAAATACTTCAACAATGGACTTTTTTTTTTAAAGCCAGGTGAAACTGACAAAGAGTTTTGCCAGTTTCCTTAATTAGTCTACCTGACAGGAGGAATAATACCAGGATATATTTTTGCTCCCCCACACTACCCAATCCCAAGTGGATTTGTTGGATGGGCAGGTTCCAAGTACAAGTCGAATTTCAAAGAGGGGGCTTATGAGAAAGGATCATCAATGGAAACTACTATTTCTCCAAGAGTTGCTCTCAGAAAGGATAGAGGTTGGTCCTTGCTTTCCTAGCATATGTTGATTAAGGAGTAAAGAAGCATAGGAATCCCCCCAGTTGGCAGGTATGGTTATGTCTGTGTGGCCAGAATGGTTGCTCCACTCAATGCCAAGGGATATGGATTGAAATCCAGCAGCAATTTCTTAAGCCACCTTCAATTCCAGCCAGTTTCCACATGGAAGATGAGCAGCTTTAGGCTAATGTGTGGAAGAATCCTTAGTTCAGCCATCTGGAGTTTTATTAAAGAAATAACAGTATGGTAAAATAGAGAAACTATTATAAATTGGAGAGGGCTCTGGGGCCCATTTCTTAGGAACCTAATGTAGAAAATTCTCCATCCAAGATGTCTAACTATCCTGAAAGACTTCCAGACAGTAAAGAGGTCACCACCACAAGGGTAGTCAAACTGTTTTCTAACATTCTTCAATAGATTTCTGCCCTTTGAGAAAGCTGAGAAGAAATAAATCTTATGACAGGTCAAGTATCCCAAGATTACTTTTATGCTCCCATCAACCTTCTCTCCTTCAGAATAGGCATAGTCTCATTCTCTGACCTTTCAACATAGAACCTGCTTGCTGTACGACTGGCCGCTCTTTCAAAAAGTACTGAAGTAGCCCTTTGATATCCAGAATGAGACATGTACGTTTTGATTTTGGCTTAGGACAATCTTTGTGTTAAGTTCTGCGCATGGGCGCAAGGAACGAAGACGAGATGGTGAAAGTGAACTTCAACTCTTTATTAATCATTGTGGAACAGAGTTAAACTCTAGGGCAGCAGCAGCCCTTTTATAGGCAAGCTGCTGATCTAGTAACCAATAAGAAACGTGGAGCGTTAACCCCCTTAACCAATGAGAGAGGCCCGATAACAGCCAATCAGATTCTCCTGAACGGACCAATCCGATATCGCTATTATAGGCCAATCAGAAGTGCAGGGCTAGAACCCTGCTCTTTTCTAAAGGTTTTGATAAACTTTATTTAAGCATTTTATTAGTTCATAACACCCCTTCCCCCCAGGTTCCGTTTAGGGGGTGCGGTGACGTAATCTCTGAGGTAGGAGGGTTGTTTTAATTGTCTATTGGATTTACGCTGTCCCACCGGTTCTTGTCTGTAACCTTGTTTTGGCGGGATGTTTTCTGGCAAGTCGAGTGCCGGTGTTTCCTCATTGGAATACTCAGTGCCGCTAATGTTCTCATCGTTGTCCTCTGGCCTTTGCGGACTTGCCTCTGTTGAGGTGTTCCTCTGTGGTGAGGTCACCCCCATCTCTGATCCTTCTTCATATGTTACACCCGATTGCTGACTTCTTTCGCTCGTGCTTTCCACCAACTTGAATTCGGTTTCTTCAGCATCCCCTCCCCCTCAGTTTGGGAGTTACCGGAGTCGCGGAAACTAGGTTGTAGCCTCGAGCGAAGCTGATCTATATGGCATTTCCATATTTTTCCGTCGCGGATTTTCACTCGGTATGACCTGGGTCCAGTGGCTTGAATTACAGTTGCCTCGACCCACAACGGTTTGCCAGAAAAGTTTCTGGCGAAAACTAAGTCGCCTACCTTGAACTCGCGGCATTTCCTGCCAGATCCAAAGGGTTTCTCTGGCTCGTAAGATGGGTGTAGCCGGTCGAGGTGGGAGCGGAGTTTGCGTCCCATTAAGAATTCAGCTGGAGTCTTGTTGGTGACGCTGTGCAGAGTGATCTGTTGAAGAAGGAGTATTCTGTTTATCTTATCTTCAATATCCCCATAGTCCATTTTGTAGAGGGTTTTTTTAACAAACTGTACCATGTGCTCGGCTCTCCCGTTAGCCGCAGGGTGCGCCAGCGAAGTTTGCGCATGGCGAATACCGCGGTCCGCCAGATATTGTTCAAAAGGAAGCGCGTAAACTGGGGGCCATTGTCGGATACCAGAACGTCTGGTGGGAATAATCTGTTCAACTTCTGGATGACGGACTCGGTTGTGGTACTTTTCATTTCGTGGATCTCGAGCCAGTTTGAATAGGCATCCACTGTTAGGAGGAACGTATGTCCCTTAGTAGGTCCCGCAAAGTCAATATGAATGCGGGACCACGGTCCCCGGGGTGTTTCCCATTCTGTCGGAGTTGCTTTCGGTGGGGCATTGCTAACTTCCTGGCACTTATAACAAGTCTTTACCCAGGCTTCGATCTGTTTGTCGATGCCCGGCCACCACGTGTAGCTTCGTGCGAGTGCTTTCATATGCATGATGCTGGGGTGGCCCTCATGCAGTGTCTTTAATACCGCTCATTGTAAACGCTCTGGGACGACGACTCCATCCCCCCACAGAATGCAGCCCTTTTGCGAAAAAAGTTCTGTTTGCCGACTCTTGAAGGGAATGAAGTCATCAGGGGTTTGATCTACTGGCCATCCTTGTTCGACCCAGCTAAGAACTCGCATTAAGATAGAATCGCGTTTTGTTTCGATCGCGATATCTCTAGCGGTTAGTGGCANTCATTCTAGGTGATAATATATAGGGGGTTGGCTTGTCTCCCGCTATAATCCCCAGCAAAGGTTTGTGGTCGGTAACAATAGTAAAAACTCGTCCATATACATATTCATGAAACCTCTTTACAGCAGATACAATAGCAAGAGCTTATTTATCGATTTGACTATAGTTACATTCAGCTTTTGATAAAGTCCTTGAAAAGTAGGCAATAGGGGCTTCACTACCGTATGGTAACACATGGCTCAAAATGGCTCCTACTCCAAATGGTGACACGTCACATGTGATTGTTAAAGGCAAAGTCTCGTTATACTGCATTAAAACAGCATCTGAAGTTAATAGGTTTTTTACTTGTCGGAACGCGTGCTCCTCTCGGTGCCCCCAGACCCAGGTTGCTTTTTTGTCTAGGAGCTGATGTAGGGGCTCGGCTACGGTCACTGTGTGGGGCAGGAAGATGTTGTAAAAATTAATAAGCCCCCCAAAAGCTTGGAGATCGGTCTTAGTTCTGGGTCTTGGGGCGT
>BHEV01028432.1:0-16908 GCA_004319985.1 Emydocephalus ijimae | reverse complement strand
CATTTCTGGTGGAGTTTGGGGGAGAGAAAGAAAGACTTTTGCTGCTTTCCTTGCGTGCAGCCAAAAGCAGAAGAAGAAAGATGCGGAAAGAAGCAGCCCGGTGGCCAGGCCAGGCGCGTGGAGTGTGTGGGGCAAGTTCCCCCACTCCCCCTTTCCCCCCTCTCCTCCCTACCTCGTGTTGTTCACAATGCAAGCGACGCAAGCCTTGTGTTCCCACGAGCCATGTGGGTGGCACAACCTAGTGTTTCCACACAGCCTGGATTAATTGCTTTGGAGGGGTGACAATTTCTCGGTGGACCACCCAAATTTTCTCATGGACCACCGGTGGTCCCCGGCCCACGGTTTTGTACAAATTAAAAAAAGGAGAAAACAGAATGTTCAGCATATATTCATTTTTTAAAATTGTACACAGGTAATCCTCTACTTACCACAGTTCGCTTAGTGAACGTTTGAAAGTAACAACGGCTCCGAAAAAGTGACCTATGACCGTTTTTCACACTTACAGCCTTTGCCACATCCCCATGTTTCACGTGATTTACATACAAATGGTTCATCCTAATGACGGTCGCAGTGTGTCCCGGGGGATGTCCGTGATCCCCCTTTGGGACCTTCTAACAAGCAAAGTCAAGGAGGAAGCCAAATTTGCTTAACAGTGGCATTACTAATTTAACAGCTGCAGCGATTCACTTAAGAAAAGTCGTAAAATGGGGCAAAACTCACTTAAACCAAATTTCTCCCCAGATAAATTTTGGGCTCAGTGGTCATACGTCCAGAACTATCTGTCTAACATGATAACTGCATGTAGTCTAGAATTAATGACATCTATGAGATGGGCTAGAATTCTCAAGTAAGGTATTTAATGGCACTAACCGTTTTCTTAATGAAGGAAAGTCCATTTTCCCATAAAATATTTCTAGCTCAGGGTTCAGCTGTGAATCTTTGATGTTCTCTGAGCTTCATTGTTTTCTGGCAGCTGTTTCTGCAAGAAACTGGCCCAAATGACTGGTCCAAAGTCACCAGTTGGTTTTAACACAGGACTAGAACTCACCGTCTCCTGGTGATTGGCTCCAATTCACCCAGTTGGCTTTCATCCTTAAGGTGAGACTAGAACTCACCGTCTCCTGGTGATCGGCTCCAATTCAACCAGTTGGCTTTCATTCTTAAGGTGAGACTAGAACTCACCGTCTCCTGGTGATTGGCTCCAATTCACCCAGTTGGCTTTCATCCTTAAGGTGAGACTAGAACTCACTGTCTCCTAGTGATTGGATCCAATTCACCCAGATGGCTTTCGTCCTTAACGTGAGACTAAATCTCACCATCTCTTCGTGATTGGCTCCAATTCAACCAGTTGGCTATCATCCTTAAGATGAGACTAGAACTCACCGTCTCCTGGTGATAGGCTCCAATTCACCCTGTTGGCTTTCATCCTTAAGGTGAGACTAGAACTCACCGTCTCCTGGTGATAGGCTCCAATTCACCCAGTTGGCTATCATCCTTCAGGTGAGACTAGAACACACTGTCTCCGAGTGATTGGCTCCAATTCACCTAGTTGGCTATCATCCTTAAGATGAGACTAGAACGCACCATCTCCTGGTGATAGGCTCCAATTCACCCTGTTGGCTTTCATCCTTAAGGTGAGACAAGAACTCACTGTCTCCTAGTGATTGGCTCCAATTCACCCAGTTGGCTTTCATCCTTAAGGTGAGACTAGAATTCACAGTCTCCTAGTGATTGGCTCCAATTCACCCAGTTGGCTATCATCCTTAAGGTGAGACTACAACTCACCGTCTCCTGGTGATTCGCTCCAATTCACCCAGTTGGCTTTCATCCTTAAGGTGAGACTAGAACTCACCGTCTCCAAGTGATTGGATTCAATTCACCCAGTTGGCTTTCGTCCTTAAGGTGAGACTACAACTCACCGTCTCCTAGTGATTGGCTCCAATTCACCCAGTTGGCTTTCATCCTTAAGGTGAGACTAGAACTCACCGTCTCCTGGTGAACTGGGTGAATTGGAGCCAATCACTAGGAGATGGTGAGACTAGAATTCACTGTCTCCTGGTGATTGGCTCCAGTTCACCCAGTTGGCTTTCATCCTTAAGGTGAAACTAGAACTCACCATCTCCTGTTGATTGGCTCCAATTCACCCAGTTGGCTTTCATCCTTAAGGTGAGACTAGAACTCACCGTCTCCTGGTGATTGGCTCCAATTCACCCAGTTGGCTGTCATCCTTAAGGTGAGACTAGAACTCACCGTCTCCTGGTGATTGGCTCCAATTCACCCAGTTGGCTATCATCTTTAAGGTGAGACTAGAACTCACCATCTCCTGGTGATTGGCTCCAATTCACCCAGTTGCCTTTTGTCCTTAAGGTGAGACTAAATCTCACCGTCTCTTAATGTTTGGCTCCAATTCACCCAGTTGGCTATTGTCCTTAAGGTGAGACTAGAATTCACTGTCTCCTAGTGATTGGCTCCAATTTACCCAGTTGGCTATCATCCTTAAGGTGAGACTAGAATTCACTGTCTCCTAGTGATTGGCTCCAATTCACCCAGTTGGCTATCATCCTTAAAGTGAGACTAGAACTCACCGTCTCCTGGTGATTGGCTCCAATTCACCCAGTTGGCTTTCGTCCTTAAGGTGAGACTAAATCTCCCTGTCTCTTAGTGTTCGGCTCCAATTTACCCAGTTGGCTATCATCCTTCAGGTGAGACTAGAACTCACCATCTCCTGGTGATTGGCTCCAATTCACCCAGTTGGCTTTCGTCCTTAAGGTGAGACTAAATCTCACTGTCTCTTAGTGTTTGGCTCCAATTCACCCAGTTTGCTTTTATCCTTAAGGTGAGACTAGAACTCACTGTCTCCTGGTGATTGGCTCCAATTCACCCAGTTGGCTTTCATCCTTAAGGTGAGACTAGAACTCACCGTCTCCTGGTGATTGGCTCCAATTCACCCAGTTGTATATCATCCTTAAGGTGAGACTAGAACTCACCGTCTCCTGGTGATTGGCTCCAATTCACCCAGTTGGCTTTCATCCTTAAGGTGAGACTAGAACACCGTCTCCTGGTGGTCGGCTCCAATTCACCCAGTTGGCTTTCACCCTTAAGGTGAGACTAGAACTCACCATCTCCTGGTGATTGGCTCCAATTCACCCAGTTGGCTATCATCCTTAAGGTGAGACTAGAACTCACCATCTCCTGGTGATTGGCTCCAATTCACCCAGTTGCCTTTTGTCCTTAAGGTGAGACTAGAACTCACTGTCTGCTAGTGATTGGCTCCAATTCACCCAGTTGGCTATCCTTAAAGTGAGACTAGAACTCACCATCTCCTGCTGATTGGCTCCAATTCACCCAGTTGGCTTTCGTCCTAAAGGTGAGACTAAATCTCCCCGTCTCTTAGTGTTTGGCTCCAATTCACCCAGTTGGCTTTTTATCCTTAAGGTGAGACTAGAACTCACCGTCTCCTGGTGATTGTCTCCAATTCACCCAGTTGGCTATCATCCTTAAGGTGAGACTAGAACTCACCATCTCCTGGTGATTGGGTCCAATTCACCCAGTTGCCTTTTGTCCTTAAGGTGAGACTAGAACTCACTGTCTCCTGGTGATTGGCTCCAATTTACCCAGTTGGCTTTCGTCCTGAAGGTGAGCCTAGAACTCACCATCTCCTGGTGATTGGCTCCAATTTAGCCAGTTGGCTATCATCCTGAAGGTGAGACTAGAACTCACCATCTCCTGGTGATTGGCTCCAATTCACCCAGTTGCCTTTTGTCCTTAAGGTGAGACTAAATCTCACCGTCTCTTAATGTTTGGCTCCAGTTCACCCAGTTGGCTATCGTCCTTAAGGTGAGACTAGAATTCACTGTCTCCGAGTGATTGGCTCCAATTTACCCAGTTGGCTATCATCCTTAAGGTGAGACTAGAATTCACTGTCTCCTGGTGATTGGCTCCAATTCACCCAGTTGGTTTTCGTCCTTAAGGTGAGACTAGAACTCACCATCTCCTGGTGATTGGCTCTAATTCACCCAGTTGAATTTTATCCTTAAGGTGAGACTAGAACTCACCGTCTCCTGGTGATTGGCTCCAATTTACCCAGTTGGCTATCATCCTTAAGGTGAGACTAGAACTCACCATCTCCTGGTGATTGGCTCCAATTCACCCAGTTGGCTTTTATCCTTAAGGTGAGACTAGAACTCACCGTCTCCTGGTTATTGGCTCCAATTCACCCAGTTGGCTATCATCCTTAAGGTGAGACTAGAACTCACCATCTCCTGGTGATTGGCTCCAATTCACCCAGTTGGCTATCATCCTTAAGGTGAGACTAGAACTCACCATCTCCTGGTGATTGGCTCCAATTCACCCATTTGGCTTTCGTCCTTAAGGTGAGACTAGAACTCACGGTCTCCTGGTGATTGGCTCCAATTCACCCATTAGTTTTTGATCCTTAAGGTGAGACTAGTACTGTCATGCCTCCCTCGGAGCCTGAATCTGTGGAGGAAGAGGAGCCGGAACTGGGGCTAACAGAGATCGAAGGGGCGGCTTTGTTGGCTTCCGAGGAAAATGGGGAGGAGCAGATCCAGTCAGGCCAGGGCCTTTCAGAATTGGCTTGTAGGCAGGGACGAAGGGGGGCAGGATGACCAAGAGGGGCTAAGCAGTGAACTTGAGAGATAGAGCTCAGGCAAGGACCATCCCCTCCTGATCCTCAAGCATGGAGAATGGAGAGAAGGTGAGAACAGCACAGACTGACCCGACTACTCGGGAGGAGAGCGCCCCTCCTGTCTTCACAAGGTGCAGCTGGGGACTGAGACTTAAGGAGACGCTGTGGGGAGGGGCATTTGTCAGGAACAAACGCTGAATTCATGGAGAGTTGAGTGCCAAGAGTTGGCTTTCGTCCTTAAGATGAGACTCGAACTCACCATCTCCTGGTGATTGGCCCAAAGTCCCCCTACCTGGCTGGGGAATTCTGGGAGTTGAAGTCCATTACACTTAAAGTCATCAAGTTTGGAGAGCCCTGCTTTAAAGAATAGGTATGCGAACCATAACACATGACCTGAGGCCCTGCACATGAATTGAACTCCTGCACGAAGAGATGCATAGCACTGCGTTTATTTATCAGTTAACATTTTATTAATATTATACACTTTGATCTCAGCTGCTACCCTTTCATCTCGGTTGTATCTCTTACCTTAATTCAATTAATCGTTTAAGATTTCCAAACTCAAAGATAATATAAAGTATAGACTGTGGGGAAATAACAGGCTAGATTATTCAACAGGAAGTGCCAGGTAGACCAGATAGAAGATAAAGCCAGGTGAGCTAATAATTATTTAATTTATGTGCATCCTGCCTTTACTGTTCTTAACAAGTAACTCAAGGCAGTGAATATCTTCACCCCCACTGAATTTCTCCTAATGTATCCCCCACAACAACAGCCCTGTCAGGTGGGTTTGGCTGAGACATTGCAACCAATTGAACCAATTGCCAAACGTCTGCCTTTTGATGGTGGGTGTGCTGCAAAGGTTGTAAGTATGAAAAATGGTTGTAAGCCACTTTTTTCAGGGCTGTTGTAACTTTGAACTGTGGCTAAATGAACTGTTTGTAAGTTGAGGGTTGGAAACATGGAGGCTGTTTGGAAAGATGGTTTAATGGTGAAGCAGAACCACATGTGATTCTGAGGAAGCTGACAAAATGGACTTGAAAGTGGGTTTTTTTTTAATAACTTCTTTGGGCTTTGTATTTGAGCTTCCTGTTCCTGTGCAAGAACATGTCCTTTAATAATCTGTTGGCTATTGTCAGGTTTCTATGGGGTCATTTAGGGGTCATAGCTGGCTCCATAGGCAAAAGAGGAAATGCAAATCCTAATTGGTTGTCTGAACTAATCTGGTCAACCTCTGGCTTCATGTCAATCAGAGCTCCAAGGTTTGATATTTGGACTGCTCTGGGATGGTGCTATGAAGGGGCTTGGGTCCTGAAAGGGTGATGATTTTCTTCCTGTGTTGGATCTTGGGTGAGGGGCTGCTTTCTAATCCTACCATTCTGCCTTTGTTAGCTGTCAAATTTTGCTGCAAGCAGTTTCAAAATAACTTGCCTTGAATGGATTTCTGCCTGCAGTATTTGCTTTGCTTATGAATGGAGCCATCTAGATAGTAGGCTTCTTCTTTCAATAAGCTCTTTATCTCCTTAAGTGCTGGCATCTGCTGTGGGCTATTAAGAAAAAGCGAGGGCAGCTTTTTACCTCTAAAAACATGTTTCTCCATTTCTCCCTTTGGGGAAATATAATATTCTGCCTTTTTAATGTGCCTCAAAATATTTCATTCTTCTAGGAAAGGTGGGGGGCTTCCCACAGGACCTTTGAACTACCTGTATTTATTTTTTCCTCGACAGTGTCACGGAATCTAAAACTGCTTCAAACAGGTTGTGTGTCTTCAGAGGGAAGTGAAATGCTGGCTCCGTTATTTCATGGTCTCCGATAGAAGGATATGCCGCTAGCCAGCATGAGCGGCTTATCGCACACATTCCTCTGCATTGCAGCTGGAAGTCATGTGGCTTGGCAACCGTTTCCTTTCAACCATTTCAAACCAGGCAATAGAGGAAGTTGTTAATTCGGACAGCCTGCAGCTCCCTCCCCTCCTTTTGCCTTCCCAAATGACAATTAGACTGCTAGAACATTATTATTATTATTACGATTATTATTTCCCCCCTCCGCCACGCTGCTTCGTTGATGAAACCCTTTAAAATGGCACCAGGCACTCAGCGGTCGACATGGACCAAAATAAACCACAATGTTGAGAGCTTGCTTTTCAAGGTTCAGAAATGTTCAGACAAACAGAGAAAGAGTAGGAGGCGAAAGGGATGGTGGAAACGTAGCCGTGTTGCCATGGCGTTCATTCTTCACAAAAACCACAGCGAATGCCAATTTTTCTCGGTTTTATTCCTGTTATTCTGACTGTCCCTGATGAATAAGTCCTCCATGCACAGCCTCAACAGAGGTCCAAAACTTCCATCGCTAAGCAAGGCATGGTTCAGTGAGTTTTGCCCCATTTTGCAACTTTGCTTCTTCAGCGAATCTCTGCCGTCATTCAGTTAGTCACACGGTTGTTAAATGAACTCAGCCTTCCCCCGTTGATTTTGTCTGTCAAAAGGGGATTGCGTAACCCTGGGATGTTGCGAACATTCCGGATTTTGTACATTCCGGATTTTGATTGCATGACCGTGGGAGGCTGCAACCGTCATAAGTGTGAAAAACAGTCATGTCACCTTTTTTTTTAAAGTGTAACTTCAGTCAGCTCGAGGTTGATTTTGCTTTCCATCCTTCCAAGGTCGGTAAAAGGAGGACCCGGATTGTTGGGGGCAAGATGCTGACTCTGTAAAACGCTTAGAGTTAGGGCGATAAAGCAGAGGTGGTATTCAGCAGGTTCTGACCAGTTCTGGAGAACCGGTAGTGGAAATTTTGAGTAAGTTGGGAGAATTGGCAAATACCACCTCTGACTGGCCCCATCCCCATTTATTCTCTGCCTCCCATTGAGTCCCAGCTGATCGGCTGGGTCTTCTTTGGTTACCCTGCACAGGAGAACGGAGCTGGAAAGCAGGTTAGTGGGGGGGGGAGGGAATGGAGATTTTGCAGTATCCTTCCCCTGCCACACCCACCAAGCCACGCCCACAGAACCGGTCGTAAAAAAATGTGAATCCCACCACTGCTATAAAGCACTATGAAGTGGTATATAAGTCTAAGTGCTATTGCTATTTTAAGAGATGATGCCATTTCTATTCAATACAAGATTAATTTCTTTGGGATGCTCCTATACATAGATAGACAAATTAACAAGCAAATTCAGTTTGTTTTATGATTAAAAAGCAGCCTCAACGTGCCAGATTTTGGACAATGCTATTGGACTTTTATTTTAACATCTATATATCTATATCTATATCTATCTATCTATCTATCTATCTATCTATCTATCTATCTATCTATCTATATATATCTATATCTATATATCTATATCTATATCTATATATTATTTTTTTTTCCTGGATGAGAACTTCTTCAAATATTGCCCTCTGAGCTTCTCTGGAGACCATGTATCTGTCAAAAGATACGATTTTTCCTTTGAAATCTTGCCAGGGTTGACTTCGGTTAAGCAGAAATCTTCATTTCAAGCTTCGAGAGCTGCCAGGCTCATGTTGTTAATAATAGGTGTTAAGTTTAGAGCTAGGGTTTCATAAGAAATCGATGTTGGAGGGAAAAAAACCCAAAATTGAAGTGGACACAGGAAGATATATAGTCCATTCGAATGTCTGGTCCAAACAAGAAAAAAAATCTTTAAATCCATTGATTTATTACACATATTTTAAACTTGTTGAGAAGTCGTATACTGTATGATTTATGTATTATATCACTTGCCAGAATAACAGAGTTGGAAGGGACCTTGGAGGTCTTCTATTCCAACCCCCTGCTCAATTAAGAGACTACACCGTTTCAGTCCAATCTCTTCTTCTGTCTGTATTGGAGCACTCATAACTTCTGGTTAATTATTCTAATTGTCTGGAAGTTTCTCCTTAATTCCAGATTTCTTCTCTCCTTGATTAGTTTCTACCCGTTGCTTCTTGTCCTTCCTTTGGGTGCTTTGGAAAATAGGTTGACCCTTTCTTCTTTGTTGGAGGGTCATCTTATTCTCCAAAGCACCAGAAGGCAGGACCAGAAGCAACAGATGGAAACTCATCAAGCAACCTAGAACTGGCAATAGAAATTGTTGAAATATATAGTGATTAAATACTGTGGCCTTTAACAGCTTCAGAAGTTCATACAGTTCTAGGATCTTGAAGAGTTGGTTTGAAAGCAACAATTAAATTCTATAAGGACTTGGTCAAGATTCATCTCTTGGAAACCTAACAGACTTATTTTAAAAGGTTCACAATTATTTATTTATTTATCTGAACTGTGGAAGAAAGAATTGAAATGGTGTACCCAGTTTGGAAAAGTGATAGATATGGGTGTTAAGAAATGTGAAACATACTTGCATGATTTTAGAATTAAACTAATTGACCAGAAAATATTATTTCATGTCTCTTGGATCCCTCAAAAAATGTTTTTAAAAAGTTGGACATCAGTTTTTGCATTTATGTTGGCATCATTGAGAAATGTGAGTTTTAAACTCATTATTTGTTCTTATTCAGCCACAGCTTTCTTTTCATTCCAAATCCTAGAATAGGTTAATACAATTTTGGAAAGAAATATAAGAATAAGGATTAAAATCTAAAGTTAAACTATGTTCCTAAATTATGGGATTTGGCATTTAATGCTTTGGCTATCTCTTTCACAGCTCAGAAATAGAATAATCATATAAGAAACTTATATATCTGATACCAAGGAATGGCTTTAGGGAATGAGTCCTTTACCTATTTTTGAAAAAAAAAAATCTTTCTAAACATGAGAAGATGAAGCAATAGGTTTATGTATGGTCCAACCCAATGACAAAATTTTAACCACAGTCCCAAGCAATTTAGGTAGCTTCCTTTTAGACTGCATGATTACCATTGTATTTTGCCTCTTGGCATTATAGTTGTTTCGGTTTGGTTTTTAAAGCTATTCTTTTAAATGAAGAAACAAAAAGTATTTTCAAAGTAGGGTCCTTTGGGGATAATAGAGGAAGAGCAATTTTGAGCCAGCATCTGGTTTGGCGTTTGGGGGAATTGTAGATTTCAACGCTTCTGGCTGGCATCTAGCTCCAAAAATTCAAGTTAGAGTAAACTGTCTCCCAGCAAGAGAGATGGACTATTTTTGGCAACTCTAGCCTGGATATCTTCCTTCGTGTACTCAGCTATAAAAGCCAATGCAGGCTTGGTTAACACTGCCCTGCAGTTTGAATGGTGGCTTCATCCAGAAACCATTAGTTGTGCTTTTATGATCCTTGAGTTGCTACGACTTGGAAGGTTCTGTGCATCCCTTTTAATGTAAAGCTATAGGACAGGAGTGCCAGCTGTGGGGATTGTGATGTCTCCCTGCTGTGAGTTGGCCCAGGGCTTGGTCCAGCTTCTGAAACTGTAGCCTCTTCCAACTTTGTCTTGGCTGGAGAGCCTTTTTTTTTTCTGGTTTTCTCCTAGTCTCTCACTGTGTTCTAACTATCCCCCCCCCCAAAAAAAACCTGGACATTTTGTGGGTTAGAAGTACAGTCTGTTGGCTCATGTTTTACAGTGTAACAAGGGCTGCTCCCTCCAGAAGACGGCAGAGCTGGGCTCCGCGGCGAAGGATTTCTCAGTTTTGCTCCCCTCCAACTCATATCTTCTATGGAGAGACAATTTGAAGTGCAGATAATCCTTGATTTACAACCACAACCGAGCCCCAAATTTCTGTTGCTAAGGAGGCAGCGTTGCGGCCTCTCAACCACCAGTCCCTCCAGCAGAATCAGAGAAGGAAAAGGCATGGGAGTCAGGGAGCCAGTACCAAAGCAACCTGAGAGCTCCAAGGCGGGAGAGGAAATGGAGCGGTCAGAGAGATGGGGGAGGAGCCTGGGCCATCGGTCAGCCCTCAGATGCAGAGTCAACAGCCCCCAGGTCTGGAGGTGACTGATGAGGAAGAGGAGGAACAGCTGGGTCCAGGGCCTGATGAACAGAAGGCAGAGGAGAGGAGAGCAGTGGAAATCTATGGGCCGGTCCTTGGGACAAAAGAGCCACCCCTATCTCTGGGGATTTAAAGGCAGGGGTTGGAGACGAATAGGTGTGGCAGGCAACTATTCCTCTCTCTGCCGGACAGACTTGTTAGCTTGCGGTGGGTGAGAAACCTTTTGCCAAGGGCTACTGGCACTCGTAACAAAGGAACCATTGATTGGTTACAGAGAGTTTTTCGTGATTGGGGAGCTGGGTCAGAACAGACAGTTTGCCCCATTTTACAACCTTTCTTGCTACAGTTGTTAAATGAATCTCAGCAGTTCTTCAGTTACTGACGTGGTTGTTTAATGGATCGGGTGTCAATTTGCGAAGCATCCCTGTGGCCAGCTCGACGGTCACTCGTGTCCAGGGGCACCTGTGGCGGCCAAGTGCTAAGGCAGGGCTTCCCTCAGACCCTCCCTCACTCTCATTATAATATTCCTTTCTTCCTTTCCTTCTTTTTTCCTTCCCTCTTCCTTTTCCTCTTTCCTTCTTTCTCTTCCTTTCTCTCTTTCCCACCTTCCCTTCCTTTTTCTTTGTCTTTCCTCTTTCCCTTTCTCCTTCCCTCTCCCTTCTTGCCTGCTCAAAATGCAAAAGGGGAAGCATTTCTCCTTTGGTTTTTGTTTTTAGTTTGTTTTGATAGCCCTCTGGCAGCGAAAACGGAACTGGGGGCAGCCACGTGCAGCCCCCCCCACCCCCGGGCTCCGTTTTTGCTGGCAGAGCCACCGCGGGCTGCTTCTTTGCTGCAGTTTCCAGGGTGCCCCCCCCCCCGTGGGCCGGATCTAAGTACCCCGCAGGTCGCATCCATGGGCCTTGAGTTTGACACCCTTGTTCTAGAACATTCCAGACAAGTCGCTGTCCAATGGCTTCTTGAAAACCTCCCGTGTTGAAGCCCCCATAACTTCTGGAGGCGAGTCGTCCCACTGGTTTAATTGTTCTAACTGGCAGGAAATTCCTCCTTAATTCTAGGTTGTTTCTACCCTTGATTAGTTTCCATCTGTTCCTTCTCGGCCTGCCCTCAGGTGCTTTGGAGAATGGATAAAATGCAAATAAGGTTGATAGATCTGACATGCAGGCACACCCACTTCTATAGAGCTGCTGAGCAACTGTGAGAAACAAGGGAAGGATCAGGAAAAAAAAAAAAATTCCGGAGAGGCTGGCCCTTGAATTCTTTTTTTTTCCTCTCCTCACGTTAAATTCATCCTTAAATTCACTCCGCAGTCTCCCTTTGAAGGCCTGTTATAAAGAGGTTGTGCACTCTGTGTAATCATGTGTAAGCATTTCTCTTTGCAATCAATTATTGGAATATAATAAGATTCAGCGTGCAGACCTTTGGCTGAAGGCAAGGCACTCGTTGCCTCTCTTATCTAGAGATATGAAGCAGTGCAATTACACAGCTACGCTGTGTTCCTCCCACAGAGAAAGCAAATTGGCATGTAGAAGGGAAGCAGCTGTCTGGAGATCTGGGACACCGGTCACATTTTTACCCAAAGGAAAGGGCCCTTGTGCCCGCTAAGATCACTTAGAAGTAATTCATTCGTGCTCTTTTATGTGTCCACCAGTTCTGCAAAAGGGTGGCTCTCCCAACACAGAACCTCTTGGTGGTACCGCCTGGGTGGTCGAGGGAGTCCTCTACTTACAACTGTGAAGGTTCAAAGCTACGAGAGCACTGGAAAAAAAAGTGACCTATGACCGTTATTTATAGTTACGACCTTTGCAGCCATCGTGATTTCAAGCTTTGAGAGCTGCCAGGCTTGTGTTGTTAATAATAGGTGTTAAGTTTAGAGCTAGGGTTGAATAAGAAATCAATGTTGGAAGGGGGAAAAAAAATCCAACATTGAAGTAGACAAGGGAAGATATAATAATAGTCCATTGGAATGTCTGGTCCAAACAAGAAAAAAAATATTGATTTATTACACATATTTTAAATTTGTTGAGAAGTTGTATTCTGAATATGATTTATGTACTATATCACTTGGCAGAATAACAGAGTTGGAAGGGACCTTGAAGGTCTTCTATTCCAACCCCCTGCTCAATTAAGAGAGACTACACCATTTCAGTCCAATCTCTTCTTAGAAATGTCAGTGTTGGAGCAGCCACGACTTCTGGTGGCAAGCTGTTCCACTGGTTAACTGTTCTCACTGTGTGAAAGTTTCTCCTTAATTCCAGGTTGCTTCTCTCCTTGATTTCTTTCCACCTGTTGCTTCTTGTCCTGCCTTCAGGTGCTTTGGAAAATAGGTCAAAAACCATCGGTGTGATTGTATGTTGGTTTACCACGCGCCCAAATTTTCATTGTGTGGTTGTGGGAATGCTACGATGCTTGTAAGTTAGACCAGTTGTAGGCAGAGGCAGGCTTCGAAATTTTTAGCAACAGGTTCTCTGCCGCGGGGTGGGCGTGGCTATGGTGGGTGTGGCCAAGTCAGCCTCTGGCACCATAGCAAAGGGGGGTTGTTTTTGCCCTCCCTGGGCTCTGGAGGCTCCCTGGAAGCCAGAAACGGGCCCATTTCTGGGCTTCCTGAATTTCCAGGGGGGCTGGTATTTGCGCTCCCTGAGCCTCTCCTGGGTGGGGCCAGCCATGAGTGGGATTTTGAGGGGGGGGTTTCTCTGAATTGCACAGAGTCTTAGCTAGGGGCTCTCCCGATCCCCTGCGGACTCGCAGCAGCCCCATCCCTGGTCGTAGATCGCATTTCTCCGGTGCCATTCTAACTTCAAACAGTTGCTGGACCAAACGGTTCAAAGTTCAAAGACTACCTGTAGGCGATTTGGTGGGACAAAATTCACGGATGGCATTTGCCGAATTGCAAAGTTCACACAGGGAGACAGCAGACAGGGGGAAAAACTTTAATGCTTACCTCAGGGTCATAGACAGGGGTGGGATTCTACAAGTTCGGACCAGTTCTAGAGAACTGGTTGTTACCATTCTGCACAGTTTGGATAACCGGCAAATCACGCCACTGGCTAGCCCTGCCCCTCTCCGCCCAGTCACTCCTTATCTCGCATGCACACCATCCAACTTGCCTGCGTTGTACAAGCAAATTTTATGTGACAGACTCAGGCAGCAGATTGCAGAAAAGCCAATCTGTGAGTGAATCTGTGATTCTGCAAGCAGCTCAATCTGACTGCCTGCTTGGGCTCATTTTGGGTAAAAGTTGTTCTTTTTTTTTTTAATAAAAAATCAATATTTACATCAATATTTACAATGTTTACATACAAGTCACGCCCAGTCAGCAAGCCATGTCCACCCAGTCACATGACCACCAAGCCACATCCACAAATTTAGGCCACACCCACAGAACCACACCCACAGTTAAGAAATTTGAATCCCACCCCCTGGTCATAGGTCTTCTGGAGAAATTAATCCAAAGGGGCTCTACCACAAGACGAAAGGAACTATAGTTGTTTGGGTTTGGCTTTTAAAGCTATTCTTTTAAATGAAAACAAAAAAAAAAAGTATTTTCAAACTAGGGTCTTTTGGGGATAATAGAGGAAGAACAATTTTCTGAGCCAGGTTTGGCGTTTGGGGGAATTGTAGATTTCAACGCTTCTGGCTGGCATCTACCTCCAAAAATTCAAGTTAGAATAAACTGTCTCCCAGCAAGAGAGATGGACTATTTTTGGCAATTCTAGCCTGGATATCTTCCTTCGTGTACTCAGCTATAAAAGCCAATGCAGGCTTGGTTAACACTGCCCTGCAGTTTGAATGGTGGCTTCATCCAGAAACCATTAGTTGTGCTTTTATGATCCTTGAGTTGCTACGACTTGGAAGGTTCTGTGCATCCCTTTTAATGTAAAACTGTAGGACAGGAGTGCCAGCTATGGGGATTGTGATGTCTCCCTGCTGTGAGTTGGCCCAGGGCTCGGTCCAGCTTCTGAAACTGTAGCCTTTTCCAGCTTTGTCTTGGCTGGAGAGCCTTTTTTCTGGTTTTCTTCTGGTCTCTCACTGTATCTTAACTATCCAAAAAGAACCTGGACATTTTGTGGGTTAAGAAGTGCAATCGGTTGTGATTTCAAATGGTCACTAAATGAATGCTTATAAATCAAGGACTCTTTGGACTGGATAGGAACGAGAAACCAGCATAGTTCCAGATTCTAGAACAGGGGTGTCAAACTCAAGGCCCATGGCCCAGATCCAGCCCGCAGGGTGCTTAAATCTGGCATGCGGGTCTATCTTGAAAATATCAAAGGACCTGCCCATGGTGCCTGTGACAACCAAAACAGGCTGCAGGGGAGCTGTGTGTGGTCCCCACGCAGCCTGTTTTCAGCCAACATGGCCTCCAGCAGCACTGCCGGCCAAAAACAGGCCCCGTGGAAGCCTCACGAAGTTCCAGCCCGTTTCCGGCACAATTTCAGCCTCCAGCAATGCTCTGCTGGCCAAAAACTAATGCCCTGGGGCCTGTGGAGTGCTGCAGGAGGCCACGGAGGCCAAAAATGAGGCACGAGAGGCTGTGCACGGCCCCTATGCCCTGCTTTGGCTAGCAAAGTTCTGCAGGAGGCCATTCAAGCTGAAAACCAGGCAGAGGGGGGAAGCACCCCATTTTGGCCGGCAGAGTACTGCAGGAGGCATCTGTCCTGTCTCCCGCCCATTCCGTTTTCCCCCCGCCAAGGCCACGGAGGAGAATTACAATATTGATGTGGTCCTCAAAGAACCAGTTCCATTTCTAGTCCTGCCTTAGGCAAGAAAGCCAGCAGGAATATGGCTTTTTTGCTGCAGAATGGACCACTTCCCTCAATAGAGCACCCCAGGATTCTGTCCTCGATCCAGTGCGCCTCAACGTTTTCATCAATTACCTCGGTGACAGGTGCTCGTCAAATTTGCAGATGACAAAAAAGCTGGTGGGATTGCTAAGATCACAGAAGACAGGCTCAAGGCTCAAAAGGATTTTGACGGACTTGAGTTTGAGCCCGGTCCAAATCCTTTGTGAGTCCGTGGCAAGAAATGTAATTTTCAGCACTCGGATAGGAAAACTCAGTGCCTGCGTACAAGAGAAGTGGTACGTGATTCAGCAGTTGTTCATCCTTTTGTTTTGGCTTTGAGCATCTTATTCTTATTATTATTTTCCAGTACTTCCTTAGGTTTCTTTTCCAAGGCTTTCAGGAGGAGATCTTAACTGCCCGGAAAGCAAAAACAGGGATTTTATTAAGATTTATTGCACCCGTCTCTTCTTGGATTGGCCTCAATGAATCTGCTGAATTGAAAAGAATTCACAAAAGTTGGTGGAAAGGTAATCCGGTGGGACACAGATCTCTCCACAGCTTTCACGTTCCCCTCCCCCCCCAAAAAATAATGCAAATTGGCTCTCTGCTTACTCAACACAGCTTTTTCTATTTTACTGTGCATTAATATTGCATTGTGTATTTCTCTCGAGATTATACCATGCCAGCCCCTAGCTGATGGTGATAACAGAGAAAGAAGTGTATAACCAGAGATACCCTGAGGGCCTTGCTTAAGTTTAGCAAGATTTTTCTCCCCCCACTTTAGAATGGTAGCAAGAAATAGCTCATCTGTACATGTCATTTAATCAAGTATTCTGGTTGTTTATATTAGTAAGGGCCTTGCTAAAAGCTTGGCTCAATTTGAAAAGTTCGTTGGACCCATCTACTTTATTTATTTGCATCCCGCCTTTATTATTTCTACAAACAACGTAAGGTGCAGATAACAGATAATCAGAACTGGTAGGGACCTTGTAGGCCATCTAGTCCAACCCCCCACCCAAGCGGGAGACCCTACACCATTTCTGAAAAATGGCAGTCCAAGTCTCCAGTGATGGCGCTCCCACAACGTCTGAGAGTGGCAAACATATCCAACATACCTTTCTCTTCCTGTTTTCCCCCACAACCACCCTGTGAGATAGGTTAGGGTGAGACAAAGAGAGCGCGATTGGCCCCCCAAATCACCCAACTGGCTTTCACAGCTAAGGTGGGACTAGAAATCTCAGTCTCCTGGTGATTGGCCCAGAGTCCCCCAGTCGGCTTTCATGACTAAGGCGGGACTAGAACTCACAGTCTCCTGGTGGTTGGCCCAGAGTCCCCCAGTCGGCTTTCATGACTAAGGTGGGACTAGAACTCACAGTCTCCTGGTGATTGGCCCAGAGTCCCCCAGTCGGCTTTCATGACTAAGGCGGGACTAGAACTCACAGTCTCCTGGTAACTGGCCAAAGTCCCTCAGTCGGCTTTCATGACTAAGGTGGGACTAGAACTCACAGTCTCCTGGTGATTGGCCAGAGTCCCCCAGTCGGCTTTCATGACTATGACGAGACTAAAACTCACAGTCTC
>BHEV01028429.1:0-17387 GCA_004319985.1 Emydocephalus ijimae | reverse complement strand
TGACTAGGGTTTCAGCTCTTTATTTAGTCCCCGGAACCGATCTGGCTCCAAGGGAAAAACAGCGGCTTTTTATTCTCAAGCCACGGCCAATGGCACCACTTTGAATCTCCCGCGATTCGTTTCTACCAATCGCGGGAGATTCTCAGCAGGCCAATCAGCGCGGCTCGCTAAACCAATCAGATCACCCCACGCTTTGGCCAATCAAAACACAGGGTTTCAAGAATGCAAATGAGTGTACAGAACACTGGAGAGGATGTGTCCTGTTCTCTTTGTATCCTTAATTTTTTGTCATTTCTTTTGTATGGTATGTAAATATAGTTTTATTTCCATGTGGCTATTGATGTCTAATTTGGTAGAATACCAGGCTTCCAGGAATTTCCTAGCATTTTTTGATTTGGCTTGGTCTAGGATGTTCATAGTTTCCCTATTTGAAATTGTGTTGAGTCTTCCCATATGTTGTGATATTAAAATTTTTGCATCATGCCTTCTGACTGCTAGTTGGTATTCATGCTAGTCTCCTGCCTGTCTGCTCTACATAGTGACTGTTACATAGAACGCACAAAATGCTGACAACCACTATTAAGACTATATCTCTAAGACAAGTTGAAAAAGTAAAACAAAACCTTAGAAGTAAAGAGGCACCTGAACCTGAATGGGCAGTCGTCTACCCACTATCCACTTCCTATCCACCCACTATCCATTGCAAAACTTATTATCCTTCAGAAAGATCTCAACTATAACATTAGCACATCAGGAGTGGGATTCAATTTTTTAACAACCGGTTCTGTGAGTGTGGCTTACGTTGTGGGCATAGCTTGTGGTCATGTGACTGGGTGGACATGGCTTGGTGGTCATGTTATTGGCTGGGTGTGGCCAACTCAATATCACTCACATCGAGGCATGCATCTCCTCACCTGGCCTCTCATGACTGTGGGGATGCTGCAACAGTCATAAGTGTGAAAAATGGTCACAAGTCACTTTTTTCAGCGCCATTGTAACTTTGAATGGTCACTCCACACAAGCAAAGTACAAGCAAAGGAGGGGAAAAAAACTCCAGAGAAGTTCCTGAGACAGGAAGTCTAGTCCTGCCAAGAATGTAATAAGGGTTAACGGAGAGGCAGTTTCTGTAAGCAACACCAGAATGTTTCCTTCTTGCCTTCCATATAGGATTAGGCCAGTAATTTCTTCTAACAACCGGTTCTCTGAACTGCTTAGAATGTTAACAACCGGTTCTAGTGAATAGGTGTGAAGTGGTAGAATCCCACCCCTGTAGCACATCAGTTAGAATTCTTTGCAGACTCAGAAGCAGCATTTAAAACCACAGGAAAGACAAGCAAAGCAATCACATCTCAGACCAGGTGAACACAGAAACAGAACCAACTCAAAGCAGAGAACACAGCAACCCTCAAAAATCTAAAGAAGAACCAAACCAATACCATGTTCCCAGCAGACAAAGATCAATACATGGTTATTACAGACAGAACACAATACATACTGAAAGCCAAAGAATTACTGGAGGACAAACAAATGTACATTCCAGTAAATAAGAACTCAATACAGAAACTGGATAGCCTGATGCAGCGAACCGTCAATGTGCAGACACTGAAGAAAGATCAAATCACAAAAGAAGGATACTGGCAGGTGAAAAGTGATAGACACAAGCCTCAACATTCCTGTTCATCCTGGGGTATCATTTGGTGCACTGGTGGGATTCAAATTTTTTACTACTGGTTCTGTGGGTGTGGCTTGGTGGGCATGGTAGGGGAAGGATACTGTAAAACCTCCAGTCAGAGGTGGTATTTGCCAATTCTCCGAACTATTCAAAATTTCCACCACCAGTTTTCCAGAAGTGGTCAGAACCTGCTGAATACCACCTCTGATTTGGTGTCTGGTGTCTCCAACTTACAATATAGCCAAATATTTTTTTTTTTTAAATGGACAACTTATAACAGGTGAATGAATATTCTATCAACTTTCCAGTACAGTGCAACCTGGAAACCAAAGGATTGTAAATGGATTTGAAATTATGGCTTCATTTATGTCACAACACTCTTCACATCCATAGCTCCAGAACTAATGAAAGAATCCATGGCAGCAATACTATACAACCTACTCAAATATATTAAGATCAAAATATCCAGAATCAGAGATATCATTAATCTCTTCCTCATGATCTACTTTCAGTTTGATAGATACATTGACAGATCAGAGAAAAACCCATGAAATCAGCACTTTCTGGACATAGCAGACAACAGTGCAGCAATCAGAAGCTATAACACTCTCACACATGTAACCAAAAGTATGGATCCTGTATGCAGATAATACTCATACTTGTCATAATAAAAAAAAAGGAACAAGAAAAGACATGTGAAACTATCAATATCTTCGCTAAAATAAAAGCCACAAGGGATGAAGAAAACAAAATACTATCCTTTCTGAATATCCTGAATATCCAGCAGAGGAAACGAAAGCAAAATAGAAATGCAAGTCTATAAAAAATATCCAAAACTGTTAAACTAATCTACTTTTTCTTACTAAAAAAAAACCATAATGTCAAAGCGTCAGCCAACTAAAGGCATGATTAACTTATCTGTTGACAGGCACAATGCATGGAAGATTTCAGCTTGAGATGTAAAAGAAGAAAATGCTAAAAATAATGAATGGCATTTTAAAAAGCAAAATAGATAGTAGGGGGTGGATTGAAACCAGAGGAAGGGAAAAAATAAAATAGATCTGATTTTGAGGAGTGGAGTTACTGAACATATGCAAGGAAGTGTAAGTGTCAATTTACTATAATGATGAATGAATGAGCAAGATGTTTGTCATGAGTTGGCATCATATGGAAGATTATGAGCATATATGAAAACAAGAACTCATACATTAGTGATAGTTGCATATTGTGCTTCAGTGAATAATGATAACAAGAGCATCAAGGAAATTTGAGGAAATATTATGCAACATTCTGAATGCATATGACCCATTGGAGAGATTTATTCTTTAGGTGACATGAATAGGAGGGAGAGAACAAGATGAATGGGTAGAGAAAAAGTCATTGAGTTATTTGAAGACCCAAGATCTATGGGATGTTTACTAGTTATAGCTAGCTAGAAGCTGTCTATCTTGGCAAAATGAATAGACTATTTCCTGAGTGAAATATTGCTGCATACTTCTTTCACAAGGAAAGTCTTAGCAAAAGTCTGGGTGAAGAGGCTACCAATTTAGATATCCCTTAGGTATAACAGTAATGGCATTTCAATGGCACCAGAAGCCACTTGGGATGAAAACTACAAGTATCTGGGTATTTTACAGTTGGATAATACCAACTATGGACAAGTTAATGAAGTGGGAAAGACAGATGACAACAAACCCTGGTGATGGCTAAGAGCAAGAAAATTGAAGAAAAAGACAGAGGGTTTAATTTTGACTGCATAGGATTAAGCCTTAAAGAAAAATACATACAAAGTCAGAATTGAGAAGACAGCAACAGATAGAATTACCTCTGCAAAGAAATTACCTCTGCAAAGAAACTGAAGAAACAGTAAACCACCTAGTTAGCTGCTGCAAGATCATATGGATTGATTACAAACAATGGCATGGCAAAGTAGCAACAACAGTTCATTGAAGATCTGCAAATAAGAACAGGTGAGACCACAAAATAGGGAATGTAATAGAAAATGAAGAAGCTCAAGTGCTCTGGGACTTTAGAATTTAAACAGAAAAGTGCGTGCTACATAACACTCAAAACTTAACAATTATCAGTGACAAAGATAAAAATATCTGGACAATGGACATAGCAATACTTATCTGGAGACAGTAGAAGAGAAGAGAAAGAACTAGAAAAAAAATACAAAGGTCCAGCAAATAGACATAGAACAAATAGAAACTAAAGATAATACCAATAGTAATAGGTACCTTGGGTATAATCCCAAAACAACTGGAGCACCATTTGAACACCATCAGCATTGACAAAATCACCATCAGTCAATTTCAAAAGTCAACTTTACTTGGAACAGCTTAATTTTTGCGATGATATTTTTAGCATGATCAAACAACTGCCTATCCTAGGTAAATAAATGATGAAAGGACTTTATTGATAGACAATAATGCCAACTCCAGTCTGCCTGTTTCCTAATATGATTTGATTGCTTATTGTACCCTATGACTATTATTAAGTGTTGTACCTTACGATTCTTGACTCTTGATGAATGTATCTTTTCTTTTATGTACACTGAGAGCATTTGCACCATGACAAATTCCTTGTGTGTCCAATAACACTTGGCCAATAAATAATTCTATTCTATTCTATTCTATTCTATTCTATTCTATTCTATTCTATTCTATTCTATTCTATTCTATTCTATTCTATTCTATTCTATTCTATTCTATTCTATTCATAGCAATAATGACAATGCCTTCCCTAATATGGAGACTTCCAGAAGTAGTTAATGAAAACACCCTTCAGAATGTCTGGAGTGCACCATTTATCATTGATGTTTTTTAGATTTCTAAGATCACCCAAGGCACTTAACTCATGCAAGTTATAAAGAACTAGTTCTTTCTTTCTGGGCACAGTTACTTTCAGTTGGCAAAATTTCTATGGAGGTTCTCAGTCATCCAACTGTGTTTTCTTGTTTTTCTTTCAAGACATTTCACTTCTCATTCAAGAAGTTTCTTCAGCTCTGACTGGATGGTGGGGAATGGAAGGATAATTGCATTCATTTGCATTATTTTAGTGAGTTGTTAAGGCCACCTGGAGGTTTATCTGTGTCATCAAGGTCACTGAGTGGTGCAAATAGTTGTGGAGCCTTCTTGGAACTGTTGAAAGGACCATGTTGTAGACTGGAGATAGATGATGTCGTATCCCTCCTCCTCTGTTGAGGCAGGGCTGTTCAATTTTGTCATAAATGGCTTCTTTGACCTGACCTCTCTTTCAAATCAGTGGTCCTCTCTGTCCAAAATGTGGACTTTGCTATCTTCAAAAGAGTGGCTTTTGTCTTTCAAATGCAGATAGACTACTGGATCTTGTCCTGATGGGTTTGTTTTCCTATGTTGTGCTATGTATTTATGAAGTAGTTGTTTTGTTTCTGCAATGTACAGATCTGCACGTGTTTCACTGCTTTGTACTGCATATACCATGTTCAGACTTTCAATTGGCAACTTGGCTAATTTCTCAGACCTAACGTCATTAGGAATGGCTGAACCACAGTGCTTAAAAGAATATGTGTATACTTACTCATCAGCCTAAATTGAGATGGCGAACCTATGACACACGTGCCAGAAGTGGCACGCAGAGCCCTCTCTGTAGGCATGTGAGCTGTTGCCCCAGCTCAGCTATGCTGCGCATGTGCCTCCTGCCAGCCAGCTGGTCTTTGGATCTCTGCTGTGCATGCATGGGGTGTGTGGCATGCACAGGGAACAGGGGGCATGCACAGAGATACGCATGCATGCATAGGGGGGTACATGCACGGGGGACGCACACACATTGCATTTTGGGGATGCACATTCATGCTTTGGGCACTCGGTGCTGAAAAGGTTAGCTGTCACTGGCCTAAAGAGTTTTAAAGAGCTTAAAGCTCTTGAAATAAAACTTTGCCAATCCGTTTGTTATGAAAATTGATAGCATTTCAAAAGAACTGCATATAGAGGAGTGGAGGTTCAGGACAATGCTACTCTGGAATAGAGGTATATGAATATTGGTATGGTGGACTTCTACAAGTTCTTTCAGAAGAAAGGTTTCCAAGGTGAGTCTCTGCATGTGGCAATGTTTGATGCTACTTACGTTAAGTGATCAGGGTTTTTTTTTCTTGTTAATGAAGCATCCTTATGTCAAGACTCATTTTGGATGAAGTTATTTCAATGACATTAGATCCAACGGTGACAATCTGGCCTCTGCTGTTGATGAAGCAGCCAGAATGAAAGACTTCAGAAATAACCACACACAAAGTTAATTACATGGAGTAATGTTGCCCAGCATAACCCAAATAAAAAAAAATTCAATTTCAATTCATTATTCATAATAATGAATGAATGAATTAGTATTTGATTATTTAACTTTAATTATAATGAGGCTACCCTCTTGACCAATATGACAATCAAATAAGGCTTCAGGTTCAACTGAATATGTTTCCACCATGCCTCTCCATTTTCCTGGAAAAGTTCTCCTTTTAATGAATGAAAATAGAAATGCTATCAAGTGACATCATTTGATATATTTTATTCATACAAGCACTCTGTTGCACAAGAATAGCTGGGATGAGTTAATAAATCTGATGGATTATGTCATGCTAAAAGCGCAAGAAAATTTCATTTCTGTGCTCAGGAACTTGAACATTAGCTAAGTGTAAATGGATTTGTATCACCTTCATCACCATTTTTTCACATTGGGTCTGCATACATTCATCTTACTTAAACTCCTAAAATAGATGTGGGGAATTCAAAGACCTCCAAAAGTTGTTGAATCACAATTCAATTCTCTCAAATGACTACCAAATTTGCTGTCTATGATTAATGAGAAATGTAGTACATTTGAAAAATCATGATTTCTCTATTTTAACACTAAAAACAGGCTACTCCCATAGACGTAAACCCTCACTTTAACTAACATTAAACTATTAAATTAAATTGAGGGTTTACTGTGTTGAGGTCTTTTTTTTTTCAGTTTTCATAGCTACATAGAAAGCTGCCTTACATTGAGTCATACCATTGGTCAATATAGTCTAATAAGGTCAATTTTGAGTGGCAGCTCTTTTCCTGCATTTTGGCAGGACTTTGAAGATGTAGAGATTGATCTGACACCTCCCTTCACAAATACTTCTCTTTGTACAAAATGGATACCAAAAAAATGAAGTGGGTGCCACCTAATAAGGCAGTCTTGACTTTGAGGCAAGATGAGTCTACTGATCAATAAATGACTTCATGGCTGAGGATGACTTCCATGGCTTCAGTCCATGAAGTCATGGATGACTTCAAGCCATCATGAGTCTTGCAGACAAGTCTTCTTTTGTTACTGCCATTTTATGGAATAGAATGAGGAAGTGGGGTCTCTTCAAATACTGTTTCAAAAACAAGAAATCACTGTGTTGTGCTTCAAGCAACAGCTCATGTCTCCATAGTCCCAAATAATTTTGGTTCTTCCTGCTCTAATTCTTTTATGGAATGTAGGTAGTTCCTCCTTTGTTCTGCAACAGGAAAGAAACAATTTCAGGGGATGGTGTGTCCAACAACAATAATCTAACAATTAAAACACTAATATTATAGGTAGTCCTTGATTTATGACCACAATTGAGCCCAAAATTTCCATCGCAAAGCAAGGTGGTTGTTAGATAAGTTTTGCTCCATTTTACAATCTTTCTTGCCACAGTTGTTAAACGAATCACTGTAATTGTAGTTGTTAAGCCATAAGTAACATGGTTGTTAAGTGAATCAGGCTTCCTCATTGACTTTGCTTGTCAGAAGGTCACAAAAAGTGACCATTTAATCCCAGGAACTGCAACCATCATAAATGCCTACCTGTTGACAAGTGTCCCAATTTTGATCATGTGACCATGGGGAATGCTGCATTGCCTGTAAGTATGGGAAATGGTCCTAAGTCACTTTTTTCAATGCCGTTGTAATGTTGAAAAGTCGCTAACAAATGGTTGCAAATTGAGGATGACCTGTACTAAGATATATGGACTTGCGATATAAATATTTCTGGATGACATCAGATGGTCTACTCTATCCTATGTTTTCTCATACTGTAGAAAAAAATCTGCCTGGATTACTACATAGCTGGCTAATTGGAACTATGGATGAAAAATTTCCTATGACTATAAATTTTCATGACCAGCCCAAAGTATTGTCTTCTATTTCATAATGCAGTGCAACCTCGAACCCCCACCTGTCTCTCCAAAGCACTAGTCACATTGATTTATAGCAGCAAAGATAGTGAATATTTATATGGCATCATCCATCATATTACTTAATAGAAGTGAACAAAAGTTAAGTCCCTGCCACCACGAATGCCGAATTTAAATTTAGTGACGGTAAAGGGAAGGGGAAAGCTAATAAATCATGGTGGAACGAGAAATAAGAGGGAGAGATCACAGAGGTGGCATATTGTGGTGCAGTTACAGGTAATCCTTGATTTACAATCATTTGTTTAAGCATCATTGGAAGTTATAGTGATGCTGGAAAAGATGACCTATGACCAGTCCTCGCACTTACAACCATTGCAGCCTACCCATGGTTACATGGTCAAAGTTTGGGCCCTTGGAAAGCAACATATATTTATGACAGTTGTAGCCAACGAGGGTCACGGGATTGTCAGCTGTGATCTTCCCAATCAACTTCTGATAAGCAAAGTCAATAGAGGAAGCTGGATTCACTGAACAATGGCACAATTTACTTAACCACAGGGATTTGTTTAACCATTTCAGCAAAAAAGTCATTAAAATCAGGCACAACTCACTTAACAACTCCATTACTTAGCAACAGAAGTTCTATCAGGAGTGGGCTGTTGGAGGTTTACAGGGGTTCGGGAGAGCCCCTAGCCAAGATTCTGTGCAGTTGGGAGAACCCCTGAATCCCATCCCTGGCTGGCCCCACCCACCCAGGAGTCCCCAGGCAGCCCATTTTGGATGCAGATAAGTGCAGGGTGCACACATAGGCTTGGGGAGGGTGAAAAACAGGCCTCCTGGAAGTTTGGGAAGGCCAGAAATGGGCTCATTTCTGGCTTCCAGAGAGCCTCCAGAGCCTGGGGAGGCCGTTTTCGCTCTCCTGGAGGCTCAAGGAAAGACTCCGGAGCCATGGTGGGCATGATCTAGTCGGCCTCCTGCACCATGCCCACCCCACCATGGTGCAGGAGGCCAACTAGGCCATGCCCACCATGGCCACGCCCACCCAGCAACCGGGCAGAGAACCCATTGCTAAAATTTTTCAAGTCCACCCCTGGGTTTTGGTCTCAATTTTGGTTGTAAGTCAAGGACTACTTGTATTTATATTTCAGTCAGTTTGCAGAGCCACCAAGTTGGGCCATATTGAGTTTCACTCTGTTTTTATATAGATGCAGACAAGCACCCCAGAACTGATTTTTTTTGAGCCTCTGGCAAAGGAGGGAGAATTTATATATATAAGTAAACTTTATATAAGTAAAGTCATGTATGAGGGTGTATCAAAATAATCAAGTAAAAATGGCAACATTTCACATTGCTTTTTAAAACTGAAAATATGTCCTGTTGCATGACACAGATTCCCTTCATATAAAAATTAGATGTGGCAGATGAGAGGTTTTTTGAGGAGTCCTTGATGGTCTCTGAGATTGCTTGTTTTCTTGCAAACAGTTAAGATAACAGATAATCAGAGTTGGAAGGGACCTTGTAGGTCATCTAGTCCAACCCCCCACCCAAGCGGGAGACCCTACACCATTTCTGACAAATGGCAGTCCAATTTTTTCTTGAAAGCCTCAAGTGATGGTGCTCCCACAACTTCTGAGGGCAAGCTTACCCTAAGTAGGTAACATCATCAGATTAGCACAGAGGTCTTAAGACTTGTGGACTTCAACCGGGAGTTGAAGTCCACAAGTCTTAAAGTTGCCAAATTTGGGGACCCCTGGCATTAGCACATCATCAAATGACCCCTCATTTCAACCCTGAGCTACAAATTTTCTCCTTTACTGAGAGAGGTCTTTGCTGAGTTCTCTTCTTAGCTTGCTGTTATTCTGTCTGCAAAGATACTTTTTGGAGAATGGGGCTTTCCGTCATCTAGGCCAGAGCTGCAAACAGAAGGATTTTGAGCCCAAATCAGTTTATCGTCATCTGTTATTTGCGAAGATCAAATGTCACTTGGGATAAAGACTAAAGAGATAAATTAGTAATTTCATATGAAAGATATTTCAGCGGGGATTGAACATATTTGCAGACTGAGTTACAGAACAGAAAAAAGCTGTGCTGAGAATTCCCCTTTTCTTTCCCCAAGTATGCTTTTTCCAAAATTAGTCAAATGGTGCTTTATAAAGAAAAGTTCTTAGGCTAGTAAATAATAAGCTCCAAAATCTGCATAAAATTGGGTTGAATGCATTACCAGGTTATGTTTCATCAACCTTCCCCATACAAACTTGGCATCAATACAGTCCCCATAATCACCAGCTGCAGGATTCTACATTGGGGTGGGTAGTGTTGGAAAGGGAAAGGTATCAATCAGAAGAGAGCTGGAAGATACCTTGGAGGTCTTCTAGTCCAGCCCGCTGCTTAAGCAGGAGACCCTATACCATTTCAAACAAGTGACTGTCCAGTCCCTTTTTAAAAAACCTCCTGTGATGAAGCACCCACTATACCTGAAGACAAACCATTCCACTTGTTGATTATCCTCACTGTTAAGAAGTTTCTCCTTAATTCCAGGTTGCTTCTTTCCTTGATTAGTTTCCAACCATTATTTCTCGTCCTGCCCTCTGGTGCTTTGGAAAATAAGCTGACCACCGCCTCTTTGTGGCAGCCTCTCAAACACTGGAATACTGCTATCATGTCCACCCGCCCCCCAGGCCTTCTTTTTTCTAAACTGGCCATACCCAAATCCTGCAAACAACAGGATGATATTTGCTCAGGGGTTTCACTCTGAGATAAGACTCTTTTCACTGACATAAATTTCCAGTCCTCATCTAAACCCATGGATGCTCAAATCTTTCTTTTGTGTCTCTTTTTAAAATCCCAAATTACCTTATTCTAAAATCATCTGTGCAGTGTGAAATGCTCCATTTCAGAGTAAATTTTGACATGAATTATCTTTATAATACAACACATTCTCTGGTAGCAAAACCCATAAAACATGAACAGAGATATCCAGCCTTTTACTTTATTATGCAGATGCTTCCATTAGCAAGGATTTTTTAAATAGAAAGAGACGCTAAAAACAAATCTCCCTATATCAAGCACTTGTTGGACTGAAATGTTCCACAATTCACAGTGCCTGCCTGCCTATTTCTGCCAAGGAACAAAAAAATGGCAGTTTTTTTGTTGATCTCCTGCTTATAATCACTGGGGAAGCATCAGCTTTTCAGAAAGTTTCAGATACGATTCAGTCTTAGATATGAGCCAAATTACCAAATTAACTTGCACTGCTGAACTGAGACAACTTCCCATTTCTTGACAGTATTCCTAGAGATTCTCATCCATATATACATTCCTTTCACACTTGTCAAGATCATGTTCAGTGAGATGAGGTAGACTCAGGTTTTTATCCTGATATCCTAGTAGGTAAGAAATGACAAGAACAAACTGCCACATGGTATAATTACTAGGCCAGTGAGCACAGGTTTGAATCAGATAATAAGTAGTTACTGTTCTTTTCTTAACAAAAGACATACCTACTTGTTCCTGATGATCAAAATGTTTATTTACTTTTAAAGAAGATTGCAACAGGGGAGCTACTGGTTCAGATATAGAAGCGGGAAAGAATATAAAAGAATAATGATAAAAAATCAATTAGCTTCTTGCATCTCTCTGATTGTTGGATTTAAAGTCAAATAGTGTGAATTATCTTTTATACCAGTCAAGAATAATGAGTCTCAAAGAATTGTAGTTCACTGGGAAGGTCATTTTCTTATGAAAGATATTTAATTAGAGGAATATATTTCAAAAAGAGAGAAACTGTTGAAGCATTACATTTAGTCAGAGCTGTTAGTACAATGAAAAATAAGCCCCAATACTTTGTACTTTCCTCGCATTTAATGGCTATGAACATGATTGCTGTAATATTTTGCGAACAGATCTGCTGCAAAGTAAAAAAGGTAAACATTCCTGCAAGTTGAGCTTGATTCCTGTTGGCCACAAGACTGAACCAATAGGGCCATGCTGTTTTTATTTATTTTATTTATTTATTTGTTTGATTTGTCAATCATTTACAAGATTATAGATATAAGTATAAACATGAGTAAGAATACAGGAAATAGGTACAAATAAATAGAAACAATAGGACAGGGACGGTAGGCACAATGATGCACTTATGCACACCCCTTACAGACCTCTTAGGAATGGGGTGAGGTCAATAGTGGTTAGTTTGAGGTTAAAGGAGTGGGGGTTAGAGGATGTAACAACAGAGTCAGGTAGTGCATTCCAGGCATTGACCACTCTGTTGCTGAAGTCGTATTTTCTGCAATCCAGTTTGAAGCGGTTTACATTGAGTTTGTATTTGGCAAATAATACAGAAATGCTTCTCCATGATGTACTTTTGTCTTTAACCAAACCCTTCTTCATGTGTGAGCTTGGATAAAGCCAATATGTAAGCAAAGAGGTGTAGTATAATATCAAGCACTTACCAGTAACTGAATTTGGGATCCCCAGGGGAACAAGATGGCAAAAAAAATCCCCCACCACAAACAGTTAGAATTATATTTGTTGCAATGGTTGAAAAATGGAGGTTTTGGTGCCTTCTGAGCTTGGCTGTTTACTTGCAGATGTTTCATTACCTGATTAGGTAACATCATCAGTGGTAGTGAGTAGGGGGTTCTCTCTGTTTATATAAAGTAGCTTGTTATGCCAGTAAAGAAATTACAAGTTCTCTCCTTGTAGTTCCTTGATTAGGGTATTGTTTTCTGTTTGATATTTTGCCTGGTATTAATCCCTGTTTATCAGGTTGTTGGCTGCTGTTTTTGTTTCCTTCTTGGCTTTTTATTTTCTCTTTTGAATGATGTGTAAATGTAATTTAACTCTATGTGCCAGTTGATGGCTGGTACATTTGAGAGCTTCTAGGAATTCCCTAGCATTTTTGGATTTAACTTGGTCTAGGATACTTTCCCACTTCAAACTATGATTTCATATGATCGTGTATTGCAAATTAAGGAGTTTTCCTCGTGTCTTCTGATGGCTATTTGGTGTTAGGATTCACTCTGCTAATCTTCTGGCTGCCTGTCTTACACAGTGACTGTTACAGTTCTTACGCTGTATGTTGTAGTTGGCTACTGGCTTTTTTTTTGGTTTACTTAAGATATTTTCTTTTAATTTTATTTATATCTTCCATTTATTATTTTTATAAATAACTCAAGGTTGCAAGTATACCTAATATTCCTTCCTCTTCCTAATTTGCCCACAACTACCCAGTGAGATCGGTTGAGCTGAGAGAGAGCAACTAGCTCAAATGGAGTGCTTTAGTTGATTTGTTGCTGTGGTGATGTCAGGAGGTTACAATAGTCTGTGGCTTGTTTCTGATGTTTTGATAAATGGTATTTTGATTATGTTCCTTTTCATAACACATGTTGATTGTGAGGCAGTACTCAAGCATTTTTTGATAAAGTGGTGTTAGTAACCATTTTGTTGGAAGATGTTCTATAGATGGGCTGTGTCCTTTTTATTATTGTGCATTTGAAGAGTGAAATTTAGCTTTTTAAGCCTGTGCACAAGATCTACTGCTAATTAGAGGCTGATGAGGCAGTATCAGATCTTGGCCTATGTTATCATGAAAGAAAGCCTGAAGTCTCTAAATCCTAGCTCCGCTAAATTTTCCATGATTTTTTTTTTTTAAGTCAAGGCTCAAAAGTTATCGAGTTGATGCAAGGGCACTTCTACACAGCAAATATTTTGTCCCTCAAACCTACTTAATTCACTCACATTGCCCATCTGGGGTCATTGCCTGGTTTCCAGTGTTCCAGTGTTCCTGCTAATGCAATCCTAAATTGTATTAACAGAGGGATACAGTCAAGATCAAGGGAAGTACTAATACCACTCTATAAAGCCTTAGCAAGACCACACCTAGAGTACTGCATCCAGTTTTGGTCACCACATGATCACAAAGGTGTTGAGACGCTAGGAAAAGTACAGAGAAGAGCAACCAGGATGATTAGGGTACTAGAGGCTAAAACATACAATGAACAGTTGCAGGAACTGGGTTTGGCTAGTCTAGTAAAGAGAAGGACCAGGGGAGACATGACAGCGGTCTTCCAATATTTGAGGGGCTGCCACAGGAAGGAAGGGGTCAAGCTATTTTCTAAAGTGCCTGTAGGTCAGACAAGGAATAATGGATAGAAACTAAACAAGGAGAGATTTAACCTGGAAATAAGGAGAAACTTTCTGACAGTGAGAACAATCAACCAATGGAACAGCTTGCCCTCGGAAGTTGTGGGAGCACCATCACTTGAGAAGAGATTGGACTGCCATTTGTCAGAAATGGTGTAGGGTCTTCTGCTTCACCAGGGGATTGGACTAGATGACCTACAAGGTCCCTTCCAACTCTGATTATCTGTTAAATCTGTTAGCTGCTCAGTGGAGGAGGATAAAAAGAGAGAGCCCAGCCCCCCTCTCCCCAAAATATCCTTTTTCTCTAAGGATTTTTTTTTTAGACACTGACCAGGAAAGCAGGAAAACAGGAAAACTACCTCTTGAAACTAACACCCTCACAATGGGGAAGGACAGGGTAAATGATGAAATGATATGGCCCCAAATGGTCTTGATTTGAGGAGTGGCAATTCTGAGGAGCTGAGGGATAAAAGGATGAAAGAATTCCTACCAAAGGGAAAGCCATATCGCCACAATTCCAGAAGAAATATTTTGCAGTATTTCCTGTAAAAAAATAAACCAAACCAAAAGTTAATCAACTTAGCTTGTCAAGGTGTGTGCAATTCTTGTGATATGCAGGATCCCATAGTGTTGTGGCCCCAATTCCCGAGCCTATACTGTCAGAGGAAGAAGACCTGGAAGATGAGGAGGAGGAACTGGGAATGCCTTCCTCCCCAGGACCTTCCTCTCTGGCAATGCCTTCCTCCCTGATAATGCCTCAGGTTTCAACCAAGAGGAACAGCCTGACATAAATCAGGAGGAAGGCATATCGGAGCAGCCCCTGACAGGGAGTAAAGAGGAAGAGTGTTGGCTTGATCCTAAGCAGCATCGTAGGGAGAAACGTGAGCAGCAACGTAGGAGGCGTGGGAGGGTCAGAGAGTGAGCTGAGTCATTGAGCCACACCCCACAGGGGATAAAGTTTAATCTTACTTCAGATTTTCTTCGTGAATGATTATTGTGGACTGCCTTGTAATTTTCTGTGAGTAGATTTTTATTTGTTATCAGTTCGGACTTGGCAGGCAGAGCGTGTTGGAATGCCAAGGATATTATCAGTTCCAAAGAATTAACTCTGTGAAGTCCGAGCCAGCTTGCCTGCCTGTGTTTGTGTGAGTTTGTATTCTTTCATCTTTTGGGAAAGAAGAAAAGTGAGATAGAACACCACAGAATAGCACCTGGCTTGAATTGCTGTAGTCCTTTTATCTGTGTGTGTGTATGTGTGTGTGTGCATGTACATGTGTATGTTTTCAAACCAGCTACATCTTAGAGTCATTGATTGCATTCACAAATAGTTTAAATTGCCGTTCAACAGAAAGGAGTCAGTGCAAAGTTTCAATTCTCCTCTCTTCCCGTTTCCCTGTGCTATGGGAAGATAGAAAATACCAAGACTCAATTTCTCTTTAGTAGATTCCTGTCTTGTTTTCATATATGGACCAAGAACTGTTACATGCCTCAGTGTGTGTGTGTGTGTGTGTGTGTGTATGCTCATGCCAGTTTGGTGTAATGGTTAAAGGCACCTGGATAGAAACTGGGAGAGTGCGAGTTTGAGTCCTGTCTTAGGCACCCAGCTAGTTGACCTTGGGTCAATCACTCATTCCTAGCCTTAGAAAGGAGGTCATGACAAACCACTTTAAAAGTCTTTGCCAAGAAAACTACAAGGAGTTGTCCAGGCAGTTTCCAGGAGTCCATACTGACTCAAAGACACAGATACAAATACAGTATGTGTATAATTGTGTATACGTTTGTGTGTGAGTGTACACATACATGCACATAATCTCACACACAAATAGTGGTGGGTGGGTGGCCAAGCCCTGTGAATCAGCTGTTAGAGAAGTGAGGGATTTTATTCTATATATCACCCAAAACCTTCTAAGCATAGTTGACTAAGTTCCAACTCTATTAAAATAAGTACAGTGCACCAGCTTCTGTATTTAGCCTACTAGAACTACACAATCCACATGACAGCCTAGGACTGGTAAAAGACTCCTCTTGCTGTTATCCTTCCTGCTTGTTCTGGTGGATGGAAATGAGGAGAAGAAAGTTGTAAGCTTTTAGTAAAAATAATTTGAAAGGTATCAGTGGAAGACTTAGTCCAAAGTAATAATAGCAATAGCACTTAGACATATACTGTTTCATAGCTTCTCTAAGTGGTTTACAAAGTAAGCATATTGCCCTCAACAATCTTGGTCCTCATCTTACTGACCTCAGAAGAATGGAAAGCTGAGTCAACCCTGAGCCAGTTAGGATTGAAACAGGCTAGAAATGGTTTTACCGTTGCCTTTTTCTAAATATTGTTTGACTTGATTTCCTGATTTATTAATAATAGAATAGAGTAGGATAGGGTAGGGTAGGGCAGGGTGAGGTAGAATAGAATAGAATAGCACAGAACAGAACAGAATAGAATTTTTTATTGGCCATGTGTGATTAGACACGCAAGGAATTGAGCATAAGCGCTCAATGTACATAGCCCTGGAATTCCTTGGTTTTCACTCAGGCATGTACTAATGAAGTTTATTGAAGGAAATAAGCAGTGGTGGGATTCAAATTTTTTTACTACTGGTTCTGTGGGCCTGGCTTGGTGAGCATGGCAGGGGAAGGATACTGCAAAATGTGCAGTCAGAGGTGGTATTTGCCGGTTCTCCGAACTACTCAAAATTTCCACCACCGGTTCTCCAGAAATGGTCAGAACCTACTGAATACACCTCTGGAAACAAGGCTGGTTGGGTGGCGATGTCAGCCCTCAACATATCTTCCTTCTCTGCTATTATTTCATTATTTCTCTGGGCTGTCATGACAACGGTGGGAGGGGGGAATCTTGCTAAAGAAAAAGACTGGAGGTGTTTGCATTCCTTCCTGGGCTAGAAAAGGGAGGGGGGATTCTTTTCTTTAACTTTCCGTTTCCTGGCTATCTTCTGTCCTTTTTTGCGCAACTGCGAACTTCTATCAAAATATGTCAAGTCATTTAACAAGACACCTCATCACCATCTGGAGATGACCACATGAGCTTATTCAGAACTTTTGGTTGGAGGAATCATTTTGAACTTTGGGGGGTGGGAACAAACCTAATTCTTTATGGGTGGATTCACCCGCCAATTTCTCAGTTTCGGAATTGACTTGAAGCTACCACTTTATTTCCCAGTAAAAGGACAACTTTGCTCCACACCATGGAGTCTGAGTATTTCTTTCTTGGGATTTAAAAGGAGCGCAAACTGACATTATTCCGAAACTCAAACATTGACCCACCCGGAGAAAACAGCAACTTTTCTTCCGAGGGGGTTTCATCTCATATCGTCTCCAGCCAGCGATGAAGAGGACCAGGGAGCTGCGGGGGGACAGCCGAGGCTGTTACCGGAGATGTCGGAGGCTGAC
>BHEV01028428.1:0-30721 GCA_004319985.1 Emydocephalus ijimae | reverse complement strand
ACCCTGCACTTTACTTTAAGCTTTTAATAATCTTTATTCAAGCACTTTTATTAATTCACAACACCCCTTCCCCTCGGGTTCTGTTTAAGGGGTGCGGTAACGTAGTCTTTGAGGCAGGCAGGTTGTTTTGATTGTCTATTTGATTTACGTTGTCCTCCCGGTATTTGCCTATAGTCTTGTTGGGGTAGGACGTTATCCGGTGAACAGGGTGCCTCCGGTTCTGTATCTAAAATTTCGTTGCCACTAATGTCCTCGGTATCCCTTTGAGGCGAGCTTACCCCTCTCTCCGATCCTTCTTCACGTGTTGCATCTGAGCGGTCATCTCTTCCGCTTGTGCTTTCTGCCGTTTCAAATTCGGTTTCCTCGGCGTCTCCTCCCCCCTCAGTTTGGAAATCAGGGGAATCGCTGACCCCCGACTGCAGCCTTGAACGTAGCTGATCAATATGGCACTTCCATATTCTATCGTCGCGACATTTCACTTGGTACGATCTGGGTCCGGTTATTTGGATTACAGTTGCCTCGACCCACAACGGATCACCAGAAAAGTTTCTAGCGAAAACCAAGTCACCTATCTGGAATTTATGGCATTTCCCGCTGGATCCGTGTGGTTTTTCAGGTTCATATGCTGGGTTTAGACAGTCGAGGTGGGAGCGGAGCTTCCGCCCCATCAATAACTCAGCCAGAATTTTGTTGGTGACGCTGTGTGGAGTGATGTGCTGCAGAAGGAGGATCCGGTTAATCTTGTCTTCGATATCGCCATAGTCCATTTTATGCAGAGTTTTTTTAACGAATTGTACCATGCGCTCGGCCCTTCCATTGGCCACAGGATGTGCCGGTGAAGTCAGCGCATGGCGAATACCACGGTCCGCCAGATACTGTTCAAAAGACAGCGCGGTAAATTGGGGCCCGTTGTTGGATACCAGAACATCTGGTAGTCCTTGTGTTGCAAATAATCTGTCTAATTTTCTGATGACTGATTCGGTTGTTGTATTTTTCATTTCATGGATTTCAAGCCAGTTCGAGTATGCATCCACCGTTAATATAAATGTGTGTCCAAAGTCCAGATGAATACGGGACCATGGTCCCTAGGTGTTTCCCATTCTGTCGGGGTTGCTTTCGGTGGGGCATTGCTAACTTCCTGGCATTTGTGACAAGTTTTTACCCAGGCTTCGATCTGCTTGTCGATACCCAGCCACTACGCGTAGCTTCGTGCGAGTGCTTTCATGCGCACGATGCCGGGGTGGCCGTCGTGCAAGGTTCTCAATACCGCTCGCTGTAATGCTCTGGGACAACAACTCTATCTCCCCAAATAATGCAGCCCTTCTGGGAAAACAGTTCCATTTGTCGATGTTTGAAGGGGACGTAGTTGTCAGGGTTTTGGTCCAATGGCCATCCACGCTCGACCCAGCTGAGGACTCATGCCAAAATGGGATCGCGTTTAGTTTCAATCACGATATCTCGGGCTGTCAGTGGCGGTGTTTGAAGTGTCTCGATCTGAAGCGTTGTGACGGTTGGAGCGGGGTCGTCAACGGTTTTTGGAAGTGGTGCACGGCTCAATGCATCGGCGTAGGGAATGGCTTTCCCCGGGCGGTGTTGCAACTTATAATTATATGCAGTCAAGAATTCTGACCAGTGAGTCATTCTGGGAGATAATATATAAGGGGTTGGCTTATCTCCCGCTATTATTCCCAGCAAAGGTTTGTGGTCAGTCACTATAGTAAAAGTTCACCCATAAATATATTCATGAAATCGTTTAACAACAGATACAATAGCAAGGGCCTCCTTATCGATTTGACTGTAATTGCGTTCTGCTTTTGATAGCGTCTTTGAAAAATAGGCAATGGGCTTCACTACCGTTTGGTAAAACGTGGCTCAAAATGGCACCCACTCCGAATGGTGATGCATCACATGTAATCGTTAAAGGCAAAGTCTCGTTATACTGCATCAACACAGCATCGGAAGTCAATAGATTTTTTACTTGTTGAAACGCCTGCTCCTCTCTGTGCCCCCAAACCCAGGGTGCTTTTTTGTCCAATAAACGATGTAGGGGTTCTGCTACAGTTGCTTTGTGAGGCAGGAAAACGTTATAAAAATTGATAAGGCCAAGAAAAGCTTGGAGGTTGGCCTTATTGCGGGGTTTTGGGACGTTTTTGATTGCCCTAAGCTTGCTATTGGTGGGGTGAATGCCATGTTTATCAATTAAGTACCCTAACNCTTTAGTATTTTCCGAGTCGGGGCAGCGATTAACACATCATCAAAATATGGGACAATGCCTTTTATCCCTTGTAATAGTCTTTCCATCAAACTTTGAAAGATTCCTGGGGCCACGCTTACTCCGAATTGGAGTCAGTTACATTTAAACGCACCTTGGTGCGTAACAATCGTTTGGGCCTCTGCCGTTTTTTGTCTACAGGCAGTTGTTGGTATGCCTGGGCTAGGTCTAGTTTAGCGAAGACTTTTCCACCCCCCAGGGAATGGAGAAGGTGTTGCACCACCGCTACCAGGAAAGCATNCTGGGCTATTAATTTATCAAGCTGCTTGTCAATCTTTGGTTTAAGGGCAAATGGAACTCGACGAGGCTTAAGGCGGATGGGAGCTATTTCGGGGTTGAGGTTAAATGATATCGGGGTCCCCTTGTACTCGCCAAGTTTATCTGCAAAGATATCCTGGAATTCTTGGACGAGAGCCTCTTCCCAGTCGTTGCTGCAGGTTCGGTGAATGTCGGCTACTTCAATTCCGAGTGGAGCGAACCATTGGAGGCCTAACAAGCAAGGCCGATCCCTGTCGACTACAGTCAAGGGTAGAGATGTGGTACGATTTTTAAATGAGACACGGACTTGGCTGGATCCCACGACTGGAATTCAATTTCCCTGATAGTCTTTGAGTATGATTCTTTGGAATCGGAGGTCTTGTCGCCGGACGGTAAGGATGAGCTGCTTGAGGGTCTTCCAGGAAACCATTGAGAGGGACGATCCTGAATCGACTTCCATCATGCAAGACTGGTTTTCGATGGCCACCTTCACCCGGATCTTCTTGGCATCCAGTGATGAAGCATGACCAATTGTAATAGTTTGGTGTGGCTCTTCTCGCTTCGTTGAGTGGTTTAGGGGTTTGTTTCTGTAGGAGTGGTTGTTCCATTGGTGGTTCAAGGGTTCTCGCTTTACAGGACGGCTTCCTGTAGTTTGGCGATGGTTAGCCCCCCTCGGGGGCTGGCTGGGTCCTTGTTTGCTTCTAGAGACCTGTCCGATGTGGCCTCTTTTCCCGCACACATGGCAGAGCGCGTCGAGGAATTTGCAGTCTGATCGGGGGTGGTTTGCCCCACAACCAGCACATTGGTACTGCGATCTTTGGCGTTGGTCTCGTTCAGACCGGAGCCAGTTNGGTTTGTTTCTGTAGGAGTGGTTGTTCCATTGGTGGTTCAAGGGTTCTCGCTTTACAGGACGGCTTCCTGTAGTTTGGCGATGGTTAGCCCCCCTCGGGGGCTGGCTGGGTCCTTGTTTGCTTCTAGNCGATTTCTGGTGTTGGTCTCATTCGGACCGAAGTCGACGGACCTCTTCTTCATTGCTTTCTGACGACGATTCGAGGTCCTCGTGGTGGGCTGTTTCCAGCTGACCTTCTGACTGAGGTGAAATTTCGTGGGCACATTGGCGAAATGGGGCGTGGGTGTGGCGCATTTGGGCAGCCGACTTCCTGGTTGCTTCTGCTGCAGTAGCTTCAGCGATGGCATCTTTAAGGCTAATGTCGCCTTTCGCCATTAGTTTACTCTGAGTGCCTAGCGCATCTAATCCCAGAATTATTCAGTCTCTTAGGGCTTCTTCTAGGTCGGCAAACTCGCATAGGCCTCCCAGATTCTGGAGATCCGCTATCAGCAACACTTTCGCCCTTCCGCTGACTTCTCTGGTAAAATTCATGCCTTCTAACGAGCGTTGGCACAGTCGGTGCATAGTGAGCCCTCAGCAGGGGTTCGAGGACGTCCCAGTCCATAGACTTTACTTCTGCCGGTTTTGCTAGTGCCTTGGCCATCTTGAATACGGTCGGCCCGCAATGAGTTAGGAATACCGCTCGTTTCTTTCCGGTAGTGGCATCCTTCAAATTGTTGGTCTCCAGAAACATCTGGAAGCGATCCATATATGAGTCCCAGTCTTCTTGTGCCGGGTCGAATGGAGCGGGTGGTATGACGCCGCCGGACATGGTTCCGCCGTTGGTGCGTTTCAGCCACGTGCTCTGTTATCATTCTGTAGTGTTCAGTCAGCTCTGATGTCTCCACATCCCATCCTCGTCGCCAGTGTTAAGTTCTGCGCATGGGAGCAAGAAGTGGAGACGAGTCGGTGAACAGTGAACTTCAACTCTTTATTTAACATGGTGTAACAGCTCAGAAATACGGCCACAACGGCCCCTTTATATAGGCAAGCTCTTGAGTACTTAGCCACAGGGAGCGCTAGCTCCTTTAACCAATCGGAAAGGCTCGTTAATAGCCAATCAGATTCTCCTGAACGGACCAATCCGATGTCGCTATTATCGGCCAATCAGAAGTGCAGGGCCAGAACCCTGCACTTTCCTTTAAGCTTTTAATAATCTTTATTCAAGCACTTTTATTAATTCACAACATAATGCATGTACTTTATGACTGCAGCTTATCAAAACTCTTGCTTGTATTGGAGAGGAAAGAGTCAAATTTCAAGATACTTGAATGACTCTACGTGAAGCTTTATCTTTATTTAAAATTATGTCAGCTAGTCTTGGCTAATTTCAAGTATAATTCTGATTAAAATTGGCTTGCAAAAACCCGGCTTACTAAAAGTTACTCTTTTCAAATATACAATATTCAATATAAATATACAAGCCTCCCTAAAAGATAATTCAGTTCTGTTCTGAGGTACTTGATGTTCAGATATGATTATTTGTAACAGTGGTGGGATTCAATTTTTTTTACTACCGGTTCTGTGGGCATGGCTTGGTGGGCATGGCAGGGGAAGGATACTGTAAAAACTCCAGTCAGAGGTAGGATTTGCTGGTTCTCCAAACTACTCAAAATTTCTGCTCCCGGTTCTCCAGAACTGGTCAGAACCTGCTGAATGCCATCTCTGATTTGTAGACCAACGTTTGGGGATTCTTCTCTGTGGATTGCGTTCAATTATGAACTGAATTCTAAAAACAATTCCCTCTGCATCTTTTTTTCTGTCTTTTAGTTTGAAGAGGAATTTTTTGAGACCCGAGAACAATATGAGAAGCTGCTTCAAGGTTATTTGTGATGAAACTGCAAATATTTGGCTGTCCCAATGGCACTGAATTTCTGCTTGGATGGAAACAAGTAGATGTTTTAATTCTTGAGAAATGGGGAAGAGCTATGGCCTTGTTCCTGAAGAACAATGTATAATAAAAATGGTTACATTTTTACTCAGGCGATAATCCATCATGATCCAATGCAAGGTTGGGAAGCTGTGGCCTTCTAAGCCAGGGATTGTCCAACTTTTTTAGAACACAAAACCTGTTAGTTTTTTTTTTTTTAATCCCAATATCCCTGATTAAGAGGAAAAGCTCTGCTGATGGAAAAAATTGCTCCATTTGAGTGAACTTTTGGGGGGCTTTAGTATCTCACAGAACCCTTTCAAGTTTTGCTGCAACACAGAGTATATCCATGGATTGTAGCCTGATAAACTCTGTTCTAAACATTACTAATGATTTCCAGATGTTGGGTTACAGCTCCCAGTCTGGCTGGTGGTGAAGAATGCTTGGGAGCTGTAATGCAACATCTGGAAGGGCACACAATCTCTGCCCTTGAAAATGTAAATTATCCTACATTTGTTAGGAGGAAAGGATCGGTTTCTGCCTATCAAATTGATGTTTCTTAGATTTATGAAGGCACTATCTGAAGCCTCCGTCAACCAGATGTTAAAAATTTGCAATATTTTATATTTAGAATAACTACAACTCTTGTTTGCTGATGGATGTTCTTGCAGTAACTGAAAGTAGTGTTGCCCTGACTTTGGAATGCAATTCTGGCTCAATGGCTTAATTTGACTTCTTAATTTGACTACTAAAAATACACCCTTTATAATAGAGTATTAAGTCTTCATTTTAATTGTCTTTAGTTCCTATGTGTCTGTATATTGTTTCTTCGTCTTTTAAATATCTCTAGTTTTAATTCTGATTTTATGTTGTATTGTAATCCAGATGGAACATTATGCTGTATTCTTTGTATCCTTGAATGCTTACACCCATTGCCTTATTTGGACATCTTTAACTGAATGTTACTACATGTTTATTTTTCAAAACATTGTTTGCAATTCTGGTTGGATGACCAGTACGGCACAGAACATAATAACAAATTGAACGAGACTCTAGGAGAGCATAAGCACCTCCTGTGTGCATTTTCACATTTTTAAATTGCAAACAAAATGTGGGGGGGGAAAGCCCTGCTTGAAAAATGAAGGGATAGATATCCCATTTCAGAAAACATCTGGAAACACATGGGAATATACAGATGCATTTTTGCCCTGTAACTTTTTAAACAGGGCTCTTGTTCTCTTGACACGTTCCTTAAATCAGCTGTGTTAAAATCCCACATATAATATGGGTAGACAGCTGTAAGTTTCAACGATCCTCTCTTTTTGTCTAAACAGAAATCTGAGAAGCAGGGTGTGTGTGTGTTTCATGCAATGCATTGAATAATGATATTGTTTGTTGTGTGAAATCCGTTGTGGCTTTTAAACAAGTTTTATTGCTTAGCACCCTTGGGTGAAACCATCCTTATTGCTTTATTGTGCAGATCTAATAACAGAATAGCAAAACCCATATCAGTTTAATGAACAATTTCTTGATATCTGTATTCTAATAATAGGCTGGAACAAACATAAAATGACCTTGGCTTCTCCTGGCTTCTGTTCTGTTCTGTGCTTTGTAGGCAGAATATTTGACATTTGCTGTGTTCTTCTTCTTTCCAAAGATGGCTTCTTCCTGTTTCAGCAAACACCCATGGTGGAAATGGATGGGATGAAGCTGGTGCAGACACGGGCCATTCTCCGTTACATTGCCACGAAGTACAACTTGTATGGGACGAACTTGAAGGACAGAGCACTGTAATGTCCCCACTGTATTTAGCTAACTTGAAATTTCAGCTGGAGCCCTGTCTATTGTCCCTGCCTTTGATTCAGTCACATAACAACATCCTTCTTGCTGAAATAAATTGTGGCCCACTCCTTAAAATGCTACGTAAGCTAGTCCACCATGTTGAACCATAAGGCTTGTTTAGCAACACATGCTAGTTTTGCTTGCCGGCCCATGCAGCTAACCAACCACCTGTGATTTTGCCAGCCGGGCTCCATCATGTTTGTTTGTGTAATTTCCCTGTCCCTCAGCCCCCCATTCCTTCTGGGAAGCTGAAACTGAATGTAAGCACAGCATATAGGACAGTTGTTGTTGGAGCCATTGGGCAGAGCCATGCATATCTGTCAGTAAACAAACTTTGTGGCTTAACACAATGTACAGGTGCAGCTTCTCACATTGGCATGCAAGCTGTGGGTAACTCAACCATTGGGCTAGGATTATGCTTCAGAATACTTTGCTTATTCCAAAAGAAAATTTACCAGGCCTGGTCCTTGTGTGTGTGTCTTTAATTATTTCACTTAGAGAAACTGAAGTGGTATGAATTTCTCCCAAGCTTATGCATAGCTACTACAGCCATCTGCTATGCATTTCCCACTGGTCACTTGGAATCCAAGGAAGAATAAACATCTTGCAGCTGCAAATCAAGTTTTTAACTCCTTGATTAGATATTACTTCTGACCAGTAAAGCTATCTGGTTAAATAGATTTCCTGGAAAATTTGTTCATGTAGAGGCATTTAAAAAGCTAAAATTTGGGGATATTCATTTTTTTTTTAAACCAGACTACACATATTTTAGAATTTTACTGCAGTTATTATGTGTTCTTTTCTTCAGCATGATGGCCAGTTGGTGATCTTGGTAAGAGAGCATTCTGAAAAAAAGGACTCAAGAATTGGAAGTCATCCACACTTGACAGATTGTAACATAAGCGCTCAGACTGATGCAGGATATTTTGTCTTCTTAGGATTGACATGTATGTGGAAGGAACAACGGACCTGAGTCTCTTTATTTTGTCCTTCCCTTTCTTGACACCAGAGGATCAAGAGCGCCAACTTGTTACTATTAAAGAAAAAGCAACAAAAAGATATTTTCCCGTTTATGAAAAGGTAAGTGTTACTAAAGAAATGTTTTTAGTTCAAGAATCACCCCCTATAGCTTCCAGATGTTTTACAGGTGCACTGCAACTATCTCTTGCCTGGGTGGAAGTGTTGGAAGGATTTAAAACATCTGGAAAGCATCAAGTTCCTCACCTCTGCTTTACAGCAGGGTTATGCAGTGGTATTTTTGTTCTGTTTGAAGCCTCGACTTGTCTTGAGAGGTGTGCTGAATCCTGTACTCAGAAATTATGTATATAACAGAATGGAATGGAACGGAACAGAACAGAATAGAATAGTTGGAAGAGACCTTAGAGGTCTTCTAGTCCAACCCCCTGCTTAGGCAATGAAACCCTGTACCATTTCAGACAAATAATTATCCAATCTCTTCTTAAAAACTTCCAGTGTTGAAGCATTTACAATTTTTGGAGGCAAGTTGTTCCACTGATTAATTATTCTAACTGTCAAGAAATTTCTTCTTAGTTCTAAGTTGCTTCTTCCTTGATGAGTTTCCACCCATTGCTTCTTGTCCTGCCTTCTGGTGCTTTGGAGAATAGCTTGACTCCCTCTTCTTTGTGGCAGATATTGGACACTGCTATCATGTCACTCCTAGTCCTTCTTTTCATTAAACTAGATATACCCAGTTCCAGCAACTGTTCTTTTTATGTTTTCGCCTCCAGTCCCCTAATCATCTGTATTGCTCTTCTCTGCACTCTTTCTAGAGCAGGGAAGTCAAACACAAGGCCTGCGGGGCCACATCTGGCCTGCAATGTGGTCAGATCAGACCCATGGGGCCATCCTGGAAAATATAAGGGGCCAGCCACATTGCTTTGGCCTGGTCTACCCAATGCAAAGAGGAAACATCGGGACAGCATGGCTTCTTCCCGGTCTACTCAATGCAAAGAGGAAACATGCCAACAGTCTGGGGAGTGGCATCAAGCTGACCATGCCCACCCAGTTGGCCTTACCCACCCAGTCGGCCATGCCCAGTGATTGGTATCAAGCTGGCCACACCCACCCATTTGGCGACACCCATGGAGTTAGCCATGCCCACCCACCTGCCTGAGATCAACCATGGCCCTGATGCGGCCCTCAATGAAATTGAATTTGATACCCCAAGAGTCTCAACATCTTTTTTACATCATGGTGACTAAAACTGGATGGAGTATTCCAAGACATTATAAAGTGGTATTAACACTTCACGTGATCTGGATTCTATCCCTCTGTTTATGCAGCCTAGAACTGTGTTGGCTTTTAGGCAGCTGCTACACACTGCTGGCTTATATTTAAATGATTGTCCATTAGGACTCCAAGATCCCTCTCACAGTTACTACTATTGAGTGAGATACCACATATGCTGTACCTGTGCATTTTTTTTTCTTGCCTAAATGTAGAACCTTACTTTTTTCACCATTGAATTTCATTTTGTTAGATTGAGCCCAATGTTCAACTCTGTCAAGATCCTTCTGTATCTTAAGCGTATCTTCTGTGTTGGTTATTCCTGCCAGCTTCTTCTTGTCTGCAAATTTGATGAGTTCTGTTAAGGTATTCCCCGTTAGGAGAATGAGTGCACTCAGGGAAACGTAGTGAGAGTGGTAAGGAATAACACACAACCAGAACACAGACACATCAAATTGTAAAATGTAGGTTTTACTTCCAGTAAATGGGTAAACAAAGTCCAATAAACAGTCCAAATCATACACGGTTAAAGCAGGTAGTATTCAATGCAATCCGTTCAGGGATAATCCAAAAACGAAGTCCAGTATCATAAACAAAGTTCAGTAAATGGAGTTTGCTAACAGTTTGCAAGATTCACAGCAATCCAAGCAGAATGATGATCAGGCAAAAGGCAATAGGAAAATGCAATAAGAGAGCTAACCAGGTTTCTGGCTCCATCTTACGGCTATTGGAGGAACCTCAGCCAATCACAATTACAGCACTCTCTTAAAGATACAACTGTATCAAATAACTATCCTGGTTTATATATTGCCAACCCAACTGTTAGGTAACTATCATTCCTAACAAGTTCCCCATGTGCAAATCATTGATGAAAATGTTGAAGAGAACTGGGCCTAAAACAGAGCCTTGGGGTACCCCCACTGCATACTTTCCTCCATGTAGATGCATTTCCATTGAGGACTACAGGTTGAGTGCAGTTGGTCAGCCAATTATGAATCCATTTGGTGGTTACGCTGTCTAACACACATTTTTCTATCATATCAAATAGTAGGCTATTGTCTATCAAATGCCTTACTGAAGTTCAAGTAAATGATATCGACAGCATTCCTCTGGTCCACTAATTTTGTCACTTTGTCACAGAATGCAATAAGATTTGTCTGACATGATGTGTTTTTGACAAACTCATGTTGGCTTTTGGTTATTACTTTGCTTCCAGGTGTTTGCTGATTCATTAAACTATGGAGGGGTATATAAGTCTAAGTGCTATTGCTATAATGAAAAGAGAAGAAATATGGCTATGTTGTTCCTTCTGAGCAATATATGACAGTGAAACCATCATTTCAACACTTTTGTTCTGCATACTAAATGAGTCATTCATTTCTTATTTTACTCATAGAAGATCTCTCCACTGGAATCTTGGAGACAACTGAGTGGCTGCTGTTAGATTTGGTCTAATCCTCTTGCCCTTACAGGTGCTGAAGGATCATGGACAAGATTTCCTTGTTGGCAATCAGTTTAGCTTGGCCGACATTCATCTCTTTGAAACTATTTTAATGGTGGAGGAAAAAGTCCCCGCTATTCTAAATGAATTTCCTCAATTGCAGGTATGCGAAAATGAAGTCTTAGTATTCCTTTAAATTTAAAGCCTATGCCATGAGTTTGAACAGAATTTTATCAAATGGATTAAACATGGTTGGTATTACGTGTATATATTGTGACTTGTGTCATAATTGTAGCTTTTGATTGTTTAATGCTAAAGTCCAGTTGATGAAAGTGTTTTCATCCTCCCCACTAGGCTTTTAAAACAAGGATCAGTCACATTCCCACAATTAAGAAGTTTCTGGAACCAGGAAGCCAGAGGAAACCTATCCCTGATGGTAAATATGTGGAGACCGTGAGAAATGTTCTCCAGATGTATCACCAGCTGAAGCCAAGTCCTTGACATTCCATCAAATTGTTCTGACAATTTCAGAATTATAGAATTTTGTACTATGTCATGCGACGCATAGTACTGGAGACACGTAGTTTACAAGAGTATCACACAACCCTTGCAAACTGGTTTATAGAATTTAAAAATAGCTTCTTTTGTAGATGATAGTGTTATAGCAAAGAAAGAGAGTCATGATTTTAACGGGATTTGATATAAGCATTTTGACTGATTAAGATTCACTAAGAAAATCATATTTTTAAGAAGCAGTGTCTAATTCTAGACTACCTGGAATCTCTTTTTCTTTTTCTTTTGGCAACTCAATAGCCCCCCTGAAATTATACTTTTGAGATTTAGTGAACAATCTCCAAAATAAGCATTTTTCTCCTAGTCTCAGCCAGCTCTCTTACTGATTAACCAAATTTTGGTAGAAAAACAAAATGTGGGTCAGTCAAAAAAGTTAATTCTCCTAATAAGTAAATCAAGCCTGCAATCCTTTTGAATAATGTCACAGCATAGTACCCAGGCTACTGCAGTCTTCATCATCGCCACTACCATCATTTTTATTTTATTTTTTGTAAAATGTGATCTATCAAAAGTTGCCCGCTGTTTTAAAGGCTATTGTGAATTGTTGTAATATTTTTACTAGTCCAATAAAATAAAGCTTAGCAAGAAACAGAAAAAAGAATATTTTCTACCTAACATTGTATTTTATTTACAAAGTCTTTTTGGTTGTTCAAACCTTCTTTTTCCTTTCTCCTGTTGTCCCAAATCATTGTGTCTGTGTGTGTGTGTGTGTGTGTGTGTGTGTGTGTGTTCCTTGATCTTGATTCAAAATGGTTTGCAAATTCAGCCATTGTGGGATATACAATGAATTATTATTTATAGCATGCCATAAAAGTGCTCAAATTAAATATGTTTAGGATTTAAACATATATGTCCAGGTTTCCATAATATTTTATCAATCCCTTAAAATGCATACATGTCAATATTTTATTTTTCTGTGCTTTGGAATTTTATTCTGTTCCTAATGAGCTGTTTTTCTTGTACAGAAAAATATTTTTGCCTGGCTGCCACAAAGAACTCTCATTTCTGATTTTATCAGGATCTTTTGATCTTGTAATTTTTATAAGTGACAATTATAGATAAAACACATACCGTACTGTAGTTTTTAGGACCATTTATTCATTAACTAAACTCCCTGAATGCAATTTACAATTTTATAATTCATGAATACTTACTTCAGGTGAATATTTTAGAATCTTAAGCATAATGCATAGGATTTCCAAGAATATCATGATTCATAGATTAAAATGTAAGATTCCTTTCACACAATTTATCAATATAACAAATGAAGAAAATACTTTCAGTTTTAAAAAAAGGAAGGGTAAAATAAAGGCAGCAGTATAACTCATCATCTGAAGCAAAAAGGGCCCTCTTACAAGAGCCAGTAAATCCAGTCTTCTAAGGCCTTTTTCTCCTCGACTCAGCCAGCTCTCTTACTGATTAATATTCTAGTTAAATTGGTTAAAGAAATATGTGCCTCTAAGAATAACATAACTTATGACACAGGCTCTGTCTCACACATCTGTGCACACATACTCCCACTACATTTGTTTTTTAAAAACTGTCTTTTTTTTTTTTTTTTTAATAAAAGTTATCTCTCGTGAAGTTACATGCCAACAATACACTTTGGCACTTAGGAAAGGAATAAAATGTTTAATAAAACTTAAGGTCTCTTTTTTGGGAGGGGGTGTGTGCTTTTGAGTGAATATCAACTCCTGGCAACAGTCTGAATTAGTCCCTGCAGTTTTCTTGCCAAAATTATGGAAGTGGCTTGCCATTGTCTCCTTCAGAGGACTAAGAGGGACTGACTGGCCCAAGGTCACCCAGCTGGTTTCATACCTAAGGCAGCACTAGAATTCAAAGTCTCCTGCTTTCTAGCCTGGTGCTTTAATCACTGCACTATAATGTCCTGTTGTCATCTAATGGTTAAAAGATGAGGTTTCATAGGATTTCCAAGAATATCATGATTCATAGATTCATAGAACACTAACCTCAAATATTTTCAGCGAAAATATTTCATGCAGTGCAGTCATGTGATGTGCTTTATGAGCATATTACTTAGTCACAGTAGTTCTAATCCCAACTGCTGTTTATTTAGGATTACCTGTAAAAAAAACAAGCAAACACACTGGAAGAGCCTTGCTTAATACCTTCAATACTGACTGGTCCCATTTCCATTCCAGCCTATTGTCTAGACCAAGGGTGTCCAACCTTGGCAACTTTAAGACTTGTGGACTTCAACTCCCAGCAAAGCTGGCTGAGGAATTATGGGAGTTGAAGTCCACAAGTCTTAAAGTTGCCAAGGTTGGATACCCCTGGTCTAGAGAGAATTTGCAGAAGAAAAACGATCACAGCCAAATGGCTCAAACAAGATCATTATCCTGTAGTCCACAGAAGTGTGGAAGGATATTATAAATTAGTATTAACCCACCCCCTTAAAACATTTCTCAGAATGCTCACTGTTTACCTGGTGCATCAAAATATTTGATTTCCTGCCAAGAAGAACCCTTAGCTCTTGTATTGACTACCTGTGGTCAGGATGGAAGTCAACAAACTCAGTTCTTGATCTCTCTCTCTCAGTCTCCATTCCCCCCCTCCCAGTTTATATAGAGTAGGGCTGTCAAACTCGTGGCTCACGGGGCAGATGCGTCACACACTGGCCATGCCCATGCCCAGTTTAGCAAAGGGGGGAAAAAGTCATATGTCACATGACGACGCGACGATGTGAGTTTGACACCCCTGGTATAGAGGAAATATAGACATCCTGTTCAGACATTTCTCAGGATTTAGCCAAGATACCTGTACTGTGTTACAAATCACTTTAACTATGATTTTATGTTTAGATTGCAGATTTAGGGAAATGTGACAAAATATTCAGCCTATTTTAGGCCCTCAGAGCAAGAATTTGTTAAATTCCTTCCATTAAGATTTTGCAGCCAGCAATCCAAAGGAAGCCACCATCAGATGGAAAATTTATAGCAAAATGAAACACTGAAGTTTTTTCCCCAAACATTGAAAGTGTACCAAAAGAATATTAAACCCAATGCTGGTTTGAGATTATGTGCTAAGAATATCATTTCATAACAAACTAATAGCCATAAACAAATATATATTGGTTTACTTATCTATTTAAACAATACTATCTTATTCCACACCAAGACAACTAACAATAAGTAATTTTATTTCCATTTTTTTCTTTAATATGAACATGTACTGTTTTTTAAAAAAATAGAAAAACCAAGATGCACCTAAAATATAAAAAGTATCATGCAAGTAAATAATTATACAAATATCAGTTATAGTGAAATAGTATTGTTTCAAAAGATGTTAACTGAATGCTGATAGAAAAAAAACATTTCTAAACATTTAGATGTCACTCAAAAGCATAAAATATTGCATAGTATAAAAGCCCATCACAATTTATATGCAGAAACTGTGACTAGAACTGTGTTATATTAAGTTTTTTATTTTATTTTAATGGAAAGTTACTACACATTCAGCATTTGCTTTTTAAAAAAACAGATGTAGAAAGTAACCACATTATCACAAAATGGTAAACCGGGATTTTTGGTTTATCAATGGTGTTCATGACTCATAAATGTGAAGAACTTAGTGTAGGTTTTATTTGCTATAGGGAAAATTTTAAGGCATATTTCTAAAATATTGTATCAATATTCTCACAAGCTCCCTTGTAAGATCTCTGCTCTGTTAACATGGTATTAACATGATCAATGTGATTTATGGATAATACTTTATTTGTGAATACATTTAGCAAATTTGGAACTTATTATGAAATAGTTTTCTTGTGCATGAGATCATTCAAAATCCAACTCTTTGATGTTGGAAAGGTGGTATGACCCCAGATTCACAAACAGATCACCACTATCTATTTGCTCTGTTTCTGATTTGGCTATTGATCTAATGCAGGGGTGTCAAACTCAATTTCATGGAGGCCCACATCAAGGCTATGGTTGGCCTCGGGGAGAGCCAGGCAGGCATGGCTGACTGGGTGGGCATGGCCAGCTTGACACCGCTCACTGGGCGTGGCTGACTGAATGGACATAACCAGCTTGATGCCGCTCACTGGGTGTGGCTGGCTGGGTGGTCATGTGACTGAGCTGAGATGGCTTGTTACTCCAATCCAAAGAGACAGATAGACTGATCATTTCTTGAGCAGCTTTTCTCAAGGTTGGCTAGTTTAAGCTATGTGGACTTCAACTCCCAGAATTCTCCCTACCATGCTGACTGGGGGATTCTGAGAGTTGAAATCGACACAGCTTAAAGTTGCCAAGGTTGGGAAATGCTAAAGTTACAAAATGAACAGGTGGGGAGCTGTGTGTGTGAATCAGTTTTATCAGCAAAATATCTGGATACCTGGCATTTTAACCTTGTCTTGCCTTGGCTTTCCACTTTGCACTTTCACTCCAGAGCCCTAGGCAGTTGAGGGCAAGCACCCAGTCCAGTCCTCGAGCATCGGGATCTCCCAGCCCTGCTTCCCCAAGGGGGCATTCGCTTACCTCAAGACTGCTGCTAGTGCCACTGTGGGGCAAGGCCAGGTAAGAGGCTGGGTGAAGAGACAATGCTGGACGGCAGAGACCAGGCCTGATGTTAAAGACATGAGGCTAAGCACTGAGGTGAGACGCCCAGCGAAGAGATGAAGAGTTTGTGCATGCGCAGGCTAGGTGAAGAGGCTGGGCGGGACCAATCTGCCTGGCAACAGCTGCAGCCTGTTGGCCTCGCCCAGCCTCTTCACTTAGCCTGAGCATGCATAGCCTCTTCATCTCTTTACTGGGCCTCTTACCTCAGTGCCCAGTCTCACCTGATGCTTCATTTTCATAGGCGGGCCTGCCAGAAAGGGGTAGACCAAGCCGAAGCCATTTAGGCACGATGGGATAGGCTGGGACGAAATGATGTAGGCCTAATGCTTCATTTTTGCGTGCATGCTTGCTGGGATGAGGTGCGCCAGGCCAAAGCAACATGGCCCAGCCCCTTTCATTTCCCAGGACAGCTCTGCCGGCCAGATCCAACCACATCAAGGGCTGAATCTAGCCTGCAGGCCTTGAGTTTGACACCCCTGATTTAATGAAGACTGTCAATATTATTGGATATGGCGGCCTGTAATTTATAAAGTTTGTTTGATGCATTTCTGTGCAATCAGACACAAATGTACTAGCAGTTTGGAGATGGCTGCCTATTCTGATTCTCCAGTACAACATGTCTGTGTCAACATTTAAACAAAATGTTAAACCAACCAATCAGATGTCAGATTGTACCCAAGCTGTCTGTCAATCACAGCTTTTATTTTGGTGTGTGGCTTGATGCATATAAAACAAAAGGTCCTAGCTACTAAGAGATGGCATTGTTGTATAGGCTGATGATCCATTGCATGGAGTCAGTAGGAGCATTAGACATAAATCTGAATAAGAGATGCCTTATTTATTCCAGCTCCCCTATAGGTATTCTTAGCTAAAGCATGTGCCCAGCTCTTGCATGGCATGTAGTTTGGTCCTTGTAACAATGACTGAAGATAGAAATTATGCAATCCAAATTATTAAGAAAAACCTTCCAGGTACCACGGTGCATCTCTAATGTTGCTCTCCTTTCTGACACAGGTTCAATTAAGATGGAGTTGAAGATCTGGCTGATCTTCATGTGTTGGCTGAAGTTTATTTTTCTACATGGAACTAAGTTCCCTATCACTAGCAGATAAGATACTTCCTAGATAAATGGTATATTTATGGCTTTTTTTCAAGAGACTCTCTTGCCCCTGTAATATGAATAAGCCAAGGGACGTCTGACACAACATACATTCTGGACATGGAAAGCCACAAGACCAGTCTGTCCTGCCCAGAATGTTTTCCTGAGCAGGCAACCCTATATTCAGACTCTTCTGTTTGATCAAATGGATTCTACCTTCCTGGAATTTGCCAAGTTTGGTTATGTTAACAGGAAGATAAAATCAACCTTTTTTTAAAGTCTCACATTCCTTAATATAACAAAATTGGTTAAACCTTAAATAACTCTGAATAAGTGCATACTTACCTTACTTTTTGCCCATTTCCCTTACTATCTTAGTTTTATGTCACAATGTAAGTACTAAATTCAAATGACAGTCTGCTTCCTAGTTTATATTAGTAACAATGGTGTAATATTATTCTATTCTTTCAGCTTGTGTTTTTGTATCGGGTCTTTCTCTTCGACTTTTAAAAAGTTTCTTGATTGTTTTGTTCTTTACAGGTAGTCCTCAGGTCATGACAGCAATTGGGACTGGAATTTGCATCACTAATTGTAATTGTAAATTGCTATATCATGTGCCCACATTGCTTAGCAACAGCAATCCCAGCAGTCCCCGTTGCTAATGTTGAGTGAGAACTGTAATGCTAGTAATACAATTGCTAATTTTGCAGATGATACAACAGTGGTGGGACTTATTTCCAAGGGGGGGGAGGAGGAGGGGAGGGAATGAGTCTGCCTACCGAGATGAGGTGTAGCGATTGCTTTCATGGTGTGGAGACAATAACTTGGTCCTCAACACCAATAAGACCAAGGAGCTTATAGTGGATTATAGAAGGAACAGATCAGACATCCAGCCCTTGCTTATCAATGGAGACCGAGTGGAACAAGTGGCCAGTTTTAAGTTTCTGGGTGTTACCTTAAAAGAGGACCTGACCTGGGGTGCCCACATTGCAGCCCTGGTCAAAAGGGCCCAGCAGAGATTATACTACCCGAGACTTCTCAGAAAACAATTGAATGAAAAGCTGCTGGTGACCTTTTACCGCTGCACCATAGAGAGCATTTTAACATATTGTACCTCTATATGGTTTGTGGCAGATAGAAAAGCACTCCAGAGGGTTAATGTCATTGCCCAGAAGATCATTGGTTGCCCTCTCCCCTCTTTGGAAGAGCTTTATAGCTCCCGCTGCCTTAAGAAAGTTCAAAACATTCTCAAAGATCCATCTCATCCTGGGAAGCCTTTTTTTGTACTATTACCATCTGGCAGATGGTACAGAATAATAAAAGCAAGGACAAATAGGCTGGAAAACAGCTTCTACCCCAGGGCAGTAGCTCTTTTGAATTCTGCTGCATAGTGCAGCGTTGGTGTGGTGTCAGAGGGGTTTGGTTCAATGTGTGAAGGGTGAAGGATGTGTGTTTGTGTTCATTTTCACGATCATGGTCATCATGTGCAATGAAGATGGTATTTGATTTTGTTGTACAAGGTGCAATTACAAAAAACTAAACTAAACTGTTAAGGTTGTTAAGTGGGAGGATCTGATGTGACCACGATGTGGAAAGGGGCACAGGCAGGCTAATAAGTGGGAGATAGGAATGGGCAGGCAGGTGTGTGGGCGAGTGCCATGAGTGGACGCTACAGAATATGGGCAAGTGGGTGGTGCGGTGGGCATTATAGAATGTAACCAGGTGTGTGGGTGCCATAGGCTGGTGCTAGAGTGGTAACAGAAGGACAGTTAGGAGTGCCAATAGGCAGATGTTGGGGTGGGTGCTATAGAATATGGATGTAGAATAGCAGTTATTTATGAATATTTATTCCAGTTCCAAAAATTGTATTTGTAATTATGCATGTTTAGAAACAAAAAAACTCATCTTTTGAAAGAAGTTTCCATGGTAATGTTTTAATTTAATCCTGCCATAAACGCAGCACTTTTTCCATAACATAACCTTATCAAAAGAGATTGTTCCCTTAAAACTGATTAAAAACACCTGACAAATTTCTTTTTTAAAAGAGTTTTTATTTTTTTTTAAACAAACATACACATGCAAAACATAAAAACATAAAAACATCTTCCATTTATATACATACAGTTGGTGATGAATCTTTAGTGCTATCCTTCTGTAGTCATTCCTCACAGTTTATATCAATTTTCACATTGTCAAATTAACATATGCTTATAAATTTATCAGTTATTAATCATCCATGACTATTTATTCCATCATTTTATACGAGATATTCCAAATTTTATCTTAAAATTTATGTTATACTTTCAACCAATGGTTATATATATCTATATTAAGTTTTATATCAGTCTATTAAATTTCTATCACAGAATTATCTAGTCTATTACATTACCATGTCTTTTTATCCAACCACTGATAAAACAAATCCCATATCATATAAAATTGTTTATCTTCTTGTTCTCTAATTTCAAATATCAATTTACTCATTTCGGCAGTCCATAATTTTCTTAATAACTTCTCCTGCATAGGTATTTTATCGTTTTTCCAATTCTTAGCAAATACAATCCTAGCCGCCATTAAAACATTTACAATCAAATATTTCAACTCTTTGTTATATATTTCTGGTATAATTCCCAATAAAAAGATCTCTGGTTTAAAGTCTATATGTTGTTTTATCATTTTTTCCAACCATGTGTGGATTTTAGTCCAATATTTTTTTGCATCCAAACATGTCCATCACATATGGTAATATGAACCAGGTATCTGATGACATTTCCAACATTTATCCAATTTATTCTTAAATATTCTCGCAAGTCTCATCGGGGGTAGATGCCACTTGTAACATCTTGTACAAATTTTCTTTATATGCAGTTGACATTGTCATTTAATAATTTTGAGACCACAATTTTTGCCATTTTTCTAAATCAATCCCATATCCATTTTTCCCCCAAGCAATCATCGTTTCTTTAACTTGTTCCTCCTCCAATTTAAATTCTAATAAATGTCCATAAAGTTTTTTTTTATGTCCATAAAGTATTTATCCCTAAATACTTAACCTTGTTTGTGACCTGTATTTCTAAAACTTCTTCCAACTCTTTCTTTTGTCTTGCTAATATATTCTTTGTTAATATCTTCATTTTATCTTTATTTTCAAACCTGCTACCTTCCCATATTCTTCAATTTTTTTCTATTAGTTTAGGTGCTGTTTCCAATGGGTCTTCTAATATGAATACCAGGTCATCTGCAAAAGCTTGCATTTTATACTCTTCCTTTTTTATTTTCATTCCTTTTATTTCTTTGTCTTCTCTAATATTTCTATTCAACACTTCCAATGTGAACACAAACAGCAGGGGCGACAGTGGACAACCTTGCCTTGTCCCTTTTCTTATATCTATAGTTTCTGTTAATTCTCCATTTACCATAACCTTTGCAATTTGTTCATAGTATATCATTTCAATGGCTTGAATAAATTTTTTACCAAAGCCCATTCGTGTCAATTGAAATAAGATGAATCACCAACTCACATTATCAAAGGCTTTTTGTGTGTCTAAAAACATCAAGGCCATTTGCTTTTCAGGATGCGCCTCATAGTATTCCAGAGTATCCAAAATAATTCTCACATTGTCTTTGATTTGTCTCTTTGGCAGGAATCCATTTTGATCAATATGGATAAAATTATTTAAATATCTTTTTAGTCTGTCAAAATTGAAGCAAAAATTTTATAGTCTGAGTTTAATAGGGATATAGGTCTGTAATTTTTAACTTTCTGCAGGTCTGTATCCTCCTTTGGTATCAGTGTAATATATGCTTCTGTCCATGTTTTGGGTATTATTTTCTTTAGCATAACTGTGTTGATAACTTCTAGTACGTGAAGAATCAATATTTCCTGGAAAGTCTTGTAAAACTCCACTGGTAAGTCATCTGGACCTGGTGCTTTCCCAACATTCTGTTTTTTTTTCAGGCTTCTGTTAATTCCATTGTTATATTTCCTTCTAGCATTGTTTCAATATCTTTAGGTATCTGAGGTAAATTCGCTTTCTGTAAATATTGCTTAACTTTTTCTTCTTGAATATTCTCTTGAAAGTACAATTTTCCATAGTAATCTTGTATAATTTTTTTCTTCTCCTCATTTCCATAGCAAACCTGTCCTTCTTTATTTATTAACTGGCTAATTCTTCTTACTTCTCTTTCCTTTCTCAGTTTATAAGCTAGCCATCTGCCTGGTTTATTTGCATCTTCAAAGTAATTCTGTTTAGCATTTTTAATTTTTTGTTCTAGTTCCTCTTTTGCCACTAGTCCCATTTTATATTTAATTATATCCATTTTATTTTTAATGTCTTTTTTGTGGGGACTTCTGTAGATCTTTTTCCAATCTTTTATAATCATCCTCCAATGTTTTGAAAGCCTTTTTCTGTTTTATATTTCACGCTTCTTGTGTAGGCCTTCATCGTGTCCCAGAGATTCTGTAAAGATGCATACTCTTTTCCATTTTCTTTAAAAAAGAAAAGTTCTTTCCCTATTTTCTGTTTAAAGTCTTTTTCTTTTAATATCATATTATTTAAGGTCCATCTAGACCTCATCTTATATCCTTTCCAAATAACTGTCACTGGATTATGATCTGCCCAGGTGCTTGTTTCTATTTCAATCTCTCGTATGTTGGCCAGTAATTCTGCTGACATCCATATCATATCTATTATAGACCATGATGAATGTCTGTTTGAGTAAAAAGTGCATTGCTTACTTTCCATATTTCTCTCTCTCCATGCATCTTTTAAGTTAAATTCTTCAGTTATTTGAAAGAAAGATTATGGTAGTGTCTTTCTAGCTTTCTTTGTTGATTTCTGCGTTTTATAGTCCAACCGATCATTAACTATTCCATTAAGATCTCCCATCATACAAATGTTAACATAGTCCAATTCAATTATTTTCATATGTAATTTTCTGTAAAATTCTTCTTGGTTATCATTCGGAGCATAGATTATAATAAAAAGTGTTTTAACATTATTGTCCATTATTTCCACCATCAAAATCCTTCCTTCATCACCTGAGTAAATTAATTCTGCCGAAATTGTATCTTTAATATATAAAACAACACCTCTTTTTTCAGTTTGTGCCAGTGATGTAAATAATTTCCCTATTTTGGGGGGCTTCAGTATATATTCATGTTGTTTTTTAATATGTACTTCTTGTAAGCAAATTATATCAAATTTTAATTTCTCTAATTTATGAAATACTTTCCTTGTTTTAGTAGCCAAATTAAGTTAATCTTAATCAATTTTCTTTCATCCATGTTAGGCTTTGTGAAGGGGTTTTATTGCTCTAGTAGGTCTTAATTCTCGTTGCTCTCTGGGTACACCACCTACTGCACCTTCTTCTTTTTATTTTTCAATTACTGCTATACATTCCTCTTGAAATTCAATTAATGACTCTTCCTTTCTTGCTTCATCCTCCTTTTCTTTGAAATAGTCTAAGTAGAATAGCTCAGCTTTTGCAACTGTGTCAATTCTATGTCTTTGTTCCTGCCAGGTGAACAAGAAGCCTTCTGGCATCAGCCATCTGTAGTTTACTTCTCTTTTAAGTAGCTCTTTGGTCAAAAATAAGTATTCTCTTCTCATCTCTCTTACTCTTCTTGGTACCTGTTTCAGCACCACAATTTATCTTCATACTTTCAAGTTTTCTCTCTTGCCACCTGCAGTATCTGTGTCTTGATATTTTTTTTTAGTGAATCTGATATGAACTTCTCTTGGTAGTCTGTTTCTCATTGCATATCATGTATAGACATGGAACACTTCATCCATCCCATCCATCATCTTCTCTTTGGTTATTTCTAACACTTCTGCCAGTATTTCTGTCATTATTTCAGCAAGATTTTCACCTTTTCCTTCTTCTACATTTTGAAATCTTAAGTAGAATTCTGCTCTATCAATTTCCCATCCTAATGGTTCGCACCTGGCCTTCTCGACATCGCTCAATCGAGTATCAATATCTCCAATTTTCTTGTCCCTTTGTGTATCTTCTTCTTCAATTTTTTAAAATCTATCTTCATATTTCATCATCATCTGTTGAATATTTTCTACTTTCTCATCTATCTTTTCAGTTCTTTGCTCAATATTCTCCATTCTCTTTTCAATCTTCTGAATTCCTTGCATAATCATCTTTAATGTCACTTCCTTCTCTTTCTCCTGTTGTAAGATTGTCTGTATTGACCACATTGGTATTGAGGAAGCTGGGGCTGTTGTCTTTCTGCTCATCTTGTAGTGCTTACCTGTAGAGAGGGAGAGAAAAAAAAGAGAAAAAAAAAAGAAAAAAAAGGAGCTCAGGCAGACAATTGCCACTCCAAAAAATAAAAAGGGAAAAAGAAAAATCTTCAGGCACTTATGTACCTGAATCCAATTATTTCTCTTAATAAAAGAGAGCAAAGGATGAGGATAAAAAAAAGTAAAAAATTTACGTTCTAGTTTCTGGAATAGAAGGTTGAAGTCTAAATCTAAAAATCCAGCTTTGGCGGGGGGGGGGGGAGTAAAGAAGGAGAAGAAAAATAACCTAAAGTTAAGCCAGCCAGTGCCACTGAGTATCCAAGGCTCTTTAATAAATCAACTCAATGTTTGTAGTTTCAGTATTTTCAAGGTCACTTCAATCTTCTTTTTTTCAACTTCAACTCAAAGCTCTAATTATTTATAGCTTCACAGATGGGCACCTGCATAAATCTGCCATGCTCATCCCAGTATCTTTTCCAGTGCAAAGCTCAGAATCCTTGAGTATAGCACAAGTACATAAACAGAGGAAAGAAAGAAACAATATATCCAAGCCTCTAGATGGCAGTGCTACTTTTTTTCCCTTCACTTTCACTCCCCCGTCATGTATCCAAAACCAGGAACAAAAAGAGAAAATGAAATCCTTCCTTTTTTTAAAAAAATAAAAATAAAACTCAAATCCAAAAAAAGAGTTTTAATCAAAACAGACTTTCAAAAAATTGTTAAAAAAAATAAAAGCAAAGATGGAAAATTTAAAAGAAACCAGTCCCGTTTAAAATTCAGTAGAGCTTTACCAAATTCAAAGTTCCAATAAAAAGGGGAAAAAAACCTTTCATTTCAACTAGCTTAATTTCGCCGCTTAAACTCTTTTCACTTCACTTTTAATTTCACTTTAAATCTTTTAGGGTGTTCTCTTCAAGCAATAATAAGTAAAAGTTCATCTAACCAAACTGACACACTTTCTTTCGATCTCTTCCGTTCTGGAGCTGTCCCAGCTTCAGCAGCTTGAATGGCTGCCTCTCTGCCACCGGCAAAAGGGCTTTTCCTGGATTGACCAGGGACTTTGCGATGTCCCTGGGATCGACAGGACATGCCCTAATCAATCACCATCTCTACAGGACAATTTAGGTCCGTCAGGATCATCTAGCAGTGGAGATATCGACGGCGGTCTTGGAGGATTGTCATACCGCCGCAACACCAGCTCCGCCCTCTCAGAACCTGACAAATTTCTGAAGAGGATTCCACCACACAATTGTTTCCTAAACCTCCATGAGCATGCATCCATTTTCTTCAACTAAAATAAAAACTAGCTACTGAATAAACTGAAATAATAAAATTAAACAAGACTACTTTCACTCCATTTATAATTGACTTTCCAAATATGCTTCTAAATTTGTTTCAGTCAAAGGAACTGAAGAAATTCTGGGCAGATCATTGCAAGAGGCTAAAGTGAACTGGCTCCTGAGACTTTTTGACATGAAGTTTATAATTTTAAATTTGCAACTAACTGTTCTGCCTTATTAAACCAAAACAGCTGGAGAGAAGAATATTAATCTAAACACAGCCAATGACAAGTATGTAGCCTTCTGAAATGTTCTTGCTTTGACATGGCACAATATATCACTCTAAATATTCAAAACTTTCCTCCCATAAAATTTGTTACTAGATTTTTCCATTAATCTGAGAACAAAAAGTCAAACAGTGAAGCAGATGAAAATGATCATCTACAGAATAATAAATACATAATAAATAATTTTAGGATGAATATAAAGAACAATTAGGTTTTCTTTACATACAGGAGTAAAATATGTTTAATATTATTTTTAAAAAACACCTCAAACCTGATCATTTAAGAACTTTTTGTATCAAACACTTTGAGGTTTAGCAAGGTCAAAAAACCGGAAGTTCAGGAAGATTTTAAAAAGCCTTTCATGTTTTTTATTCTAATATTGGAATCATGACATTTTTCCTTTGTTATATATAAAACTGGAAGTAGCATCCCTTTTCCTACTAGATACAGAATAGACAGATGCTAAATTTTATGAAATTGTATACTGGTAGGTCTCCAAACAGTGACCAGAAGTTCTCGTCTTTTTCACATTCCAAACCACAGAGCTCAAAAACCCAATCTCAATGTCCTGTTCATCAGAAGCACACATCAAGGGCAAAAACTTTCAAAGTATCCAAAAGTAAGACCGAATAGTAATAATTAGACTGCAATTCAGGACCATGTCGAATGAAGGCACATATTTTATATTTTGGCAAGAACATACAAATATTCCTCATTTCCATAAAATGTACTTTTCATTGCACAGCAGCATTGCTTACTTCAGTTTATTCCCATTCCACCATTAACATTGTCCATCTCTATTTGTTGTTTCACAGCTGGTATATTCCCAAACTGGATTGCGTGTTTGTCTCCTTAACGTGAAGAGACCTGTATAGGCAAGTCAATGTACCTGAAACACCTGGCTAAACAGGAACTTGGAATATCCATGAACTTTTCTGGTGTTTCTTAACTGGCAGTTTAGCTGAAGGGTTCTAGAAATTTGGCAAACTTATAACAATGATCCTCAGTTAGTGCATTATCTATTTTGAATATATAATTACTCATGTACAAATTTAAGGTGTTTAAATAAAAACTATACTTTTTGGATAAAATATACATACATACATACATACATACATACATACATACATACATACATATATATATATATATATGTATGGCATTCAGCTTTGTTCGGGTATTTTCCCACGTCATAGTAGTGATGCTTTTAAAGTTGGAGCAACGTTTCAGCAGAATCTCATCTGCCATCATCAGGCTTCTGTATTGTGTTCGTCTGTTTGTCTGCCTGATGATGGCAGATGAGATTCTGCTGAAATGTTGCTACAACTTTAAAAGCATCACTACTATGACGTGGGAAAATACTCGAACAAAGCTGAATGCCATACATGTAAGTACCCACGAAAACTTAAGAAAATATATATATATATATATATATATATATNAAAGGAAGAAGCAGCTGCAAGCTCACATCACTCTGAGAAGCACAGAGCTGAAGACCAAGCCTGAAGATGATGAATGAGACTTCATCGAAACGTTGCCTAGATACTTCCAACCTTACGCGGGAGAAAACCCGAATAACCAAAGATCCACATACAAATACCCGCGAGAACCTCAGAAAATAAATATATATATATGTAAAACTGAAGTTAACTGGCCACATAACAGGATCAAAATTTCATTCACTTATTAAACTCATCTTTCCATAAAGAGTTTTTCACCTGTTTTTTTTTAATAACCTGTACTAGAGCAACTTTTCAAAACTGAAAAACCATATCTAGATTCAAATAGAGAAAAACGTATCAGTAGAAACCAGTTTGTTTTTTAAGTTTATGATGTAAAAGTTTTTGTAATAAACTAAAAAGCAGAAAACCTTGCCAGAAATAAACACATTCATCTAAAATAATGCCAGAAAATCCACTCACTGCTCCCTTTGAACCAGTATAAACACATACATGTTATATGTAGGTAGATATATATTCATGGTAGAAGAATATGCTAAGCCTTTATTATCTCCTCTGTTTTTCCCCAAAATCAGAAACATAATTTACCTTTTTTGCAAGGGTAGGATTAAAAAATTCCAGCAACCAGTGCGCTGCCTGGTTGTTGGGTGGACTTCTGGTGAGCATGGCCTACTGGAACTTCCTAATTCCAGCTGCCAGTAGGCCTCGAGAGCCTGGGGGAGGCAGTTTTCGCCCTCCCAAGGGTCCAGAGGCTTCCCCTGGGCCTCTGGGAGGGCAAAAACAGCCTCCCCCGGACTCTGGAGGCCCACCAGAAGTCGGAAGCTGGAAACAGGCCTGTTTTGCGACTGCCGGTTTTGTTTCCGGACTTCTGGAAGTCCCATTTTTCTCCCTCCCAGAGCCTCCGTGAAGACCCTGCACTTGCCTCCATCAAAAAATGGGCCGCATGGAGACTCCTGGGAGGGGAGGGGCGAGGTGGGCGGGGCCAGTTGGTCAGTTAAAATATTGGTTCATTGAACCAGGTTTAACTTTAACATCCGGTTCAGTCGAACCGGTCTGAACCGGTAGAATCCCACTCCTGTCTTTTTGTCATAATTCACCACAACAAAAATAGATTAACAGAGTGTGTTGATACAATATTCAATTGATAAGAATTTATTTAAATGTTAAATATAAATTTAAGAAAGAATTTGATGCTATGTGCAAAGCAAGAGAGAAAAGCCACTGAATGAAAGTGCAGTTTTTATGCTTTAATACTGACCCAAAGACAGCCTAATAAGCTCCCATATATCCATGTTTTGATGTAAAGTTTCCTTCCAGACTCTGTCAATAGCATGCTGGCAGTCAAGCCGCTTAAAAATAATAAGGATGGCACTGTTTTCTGGAGACTTAGTTTGGAATGAACACTTTTCCCAGGGAACCTATTTCTTCTTTTAGAATCTTTTGCATCATAAAATTCTATTAGCAACCTAGGAACAAGGAAAAAGTTTAAAAATGAGATTAATTTATCATATCCTTTTGGTTAAAAGCTTTTATACAATTCTCTGATTATCTCTGATAATTTATCACAAATACTTTTCTCCAAGCACCATGACTTTTGGGCTGAAATTCTTTCTTTCATGCGTCAAGGACTGAACTTTTTAAGCTTCATCTGCAAATAGCACAAATTTTTCTAACAGTGTGTAATCTGGCCAGACTGATTTTCAGCACTGTATAAAGCATTAAAAGAAGTGCTATGCAAAGCAATTTAGCACATATGCAGCATCTCTCTCTGAAATGTTTAAGCATTTCACAACCCCTGGAAGGAATATTGCCAGCTCTCTTAATATCTCTGTGCAGATTTTGTTAGCAATTCCAATGGAAGTGTTCATGTCCTTTTGAAGTAGCTGCCTAAGTCTCACAAAGGATGCAGCTGTTTTACTCATCAAAGACAGCCCTTTGTTCATACTGGTGTGCTTTGTGAAGGACCAATTCTGAATGCTTTGCACAGCTCTGTTTTCCTTAAGTAAATATAAATAATTAAAGCGACTCAAATGAAAATGACTGGAGCTTAAGCGAAGCTATATAGGTGCATTTATTGTACCAAATAAACCCAAGTTTATTTGTGATAAGTCACAACTAACTAAATATGCACAGCACTCAAGACAAAATCAATTAACTTATTGTATAAAAAGGCTAACCTGCTATTGAATCCATATGGATGTGAATAACCTTTACTTTCAGGCAAAAAAACCTAGTCAAATTTGAATCAGTATATCCACATCTATAAAAAAATATTGTTTTGTTTTATAGATGTGGATATACTGATTCAAATTGGTCCAGAGGTTTTTTTTGCCCTGTAAGTAAAGAATATCCACATCAATATTGATTTATAGTTACAATCACACAGTACCACATTAGTTTGAGTGATATTTCCCACTCTTATAGCCACCGATCTCATTACCTTACTCTACTTTCCACACTCAAATCTTCCCATGTATAGCATATAACTTATACACCACAATTCTGAAAAATGTTAAGCTAGCAACATTTATTATTAATACAAGTAAAATAGTTGCTCTTTATTTCTAAAAATAAATCAAATGCTCCAGATACAGAGCCAGGCCTTTTACCACTTACTTGTCCTTGACTTCAAAACGTTCATGAAGCCATCTTCTCATAAATATTTGTTCTTTTGGAATATCTTCTAGTTCAATTCGTTCAAAATAGATATGAAGTCTTGGGCATTCCTTACAAAGAAAGTCTATAATCCAGAAGGACATTATAAATACTTTCGTTATAACATGATTAATTTCAGTTATTTGTAAAATTAAAGGCTAACTTATTTAACAACCTTTAAAACTGATCCAGGTTTCAAATCTGGATTTTTAGACTCTGATTTTAAACTCTTTTTAAAGCCACCCAAGCAAATATTTTATTCTAAAAGGCTGCATGTATTTCTTTCAAAATAAATTTTAAAAAATGTGTAACAAGATCTATGATTTTTTAAAAATTTGTTTAAATATAACATGTTTCCCCCCAAATAAGACCATTATATGTCTTATATTTTCCCCAACAAAAAAACACCAGGTCTTTTTTTGGGGGTGGGGTGGGGTGGAAGGGATGTCATCTACTGACTCACCTCACTTGCATGCATCGCCCCCAGCCTCTATTTCGCTATCAGAAGCCATCAGGAAGGACAGCAAGGCTTTCCTGATGGCCTCTGCAACTGATAACAGAGCTCTGGATTGATATAGAGCACTGTTATTGCCTACAGAGGCCTTCAGGAAATCCTTTCTGGCTGCACCAGAAGAAATGGGCAATTATCCAAAGGTTAGTAGAGCAGCTCCACCGCTCCCACCCCCCACAGCTTAATTTTTACCTGTGCACCTTGGAGTTGGTGGAGTCTTAATGAGGACTTATTTTGGGGGTAGGGCTTATATTGGGCGCATGTGTAAAAATCAAGCTAGGACTTACTTTCTGAGAAGGTTTTATTTTCGGGAAATCATGGTATTAATTGCTAACATTTTATATTAAACATTGATAATATGCAAGAAAAATAATTTCTCACATTCCCATGTGACTCTTTACAGTGTTGCAAATACTCACAGGCCCCACTGAATGGAAATGACAAAACAGACTGTTGGTTTAATTTAGTTTAGTTAAAGAACAAATACAATATGAAATATATTCTTTCTTGAAAGATACAAAATTATATAACATTTTCTTACACTTTATCTGTTAAATGGAAGCGGCCAGATAGATAAATAGATGACTCATATGAATGTATCCTATTTTATTTTTTACCTGTATATTCTGATATGAAATGAAAACATCTATGTCTTGTTTCAAATAAATCCCTAGATTCCACTTTCAAAAAAATGTATCTGTTTTTAGAACATTCTCCTTAAGATTACGATTAAAGAAACCCAACAGAAAAACAATTTTTCTATAAAAGTTAAATGCAAAGTTATGTATACTGAGAAGTATGTGCCGAAGCCTTATTTTCTCAAAACTGTAGACATGAATAAATGTTTTTAAGCCATTATTAATAAAAACAATAAAACAGGATACAATGCTATCCTAAGAGCATATTGAAAAGTAAAGAAAATAGCAAACAAAGATTCTGACAAAGAACATGTTATTAAGACAAAGAAAAGAGCTGGCAGATTTATTGAAAATTCAAGTTACAAACAAAGTTAAATATTTGGGGACATATCTGACGTCAAGATGTACTACACTGAAAGAGAATATATTAAACTTAAACAGCAGATAGCATCCAATCTAAAAAAATGGGAAAACCTACAATTGTCACTGATAGGTAGAATTTCAAAAATTAAGATGAATATTTTACCCAGAATTTTATATTTGTTCCAAACAATACCAATTAGGTTAG
>BHEV01028427.1:0-27432 GCA_004319985.1 Emydocephalus ijimae | reverse complement strand
ACCCGGAAATATGTTGTCCACCAAAAAGAGATTTTTGTTTTTAATGTGAAAACTGAATAAAGTTTGTTAAAAAAAAAATAAATTAAACAAACTCTTTGCTACCCATGGTCTGCCAGATGTGATAGTATCTGACAACGGGCCACAGTTTACCACAGTGGCCTTCGAGCAATACTTGGCAGACTGTGGCATCTGACATGCATTAACATCACCAGCTCACCTGGCGGCGAATGGCAGAGCTGAACGCATGGTTCAATTTACGAAAAAAATTCTCCAAAGGATCGAACATGGCAACATACATGAAAAAAAATCACCAAAATGCTTCTAATACAACACATAACACCCAATACCACCACCAACAAAACCCCAGTGGAGTTGCTCATGGGCAGAAGACTCCAGTCTCCCCTGGACAGGCTGCACCCTGTGTACACGCTGGAAAAAAACCCTGGCTCAACCAGCAAAAACCGCGCCTTCAACGTAGGAGACGCTGTATTTGCTAAAAATTTGATGGGCATGACATGGGACTCTTGTGGGCGGCACTTGTGGTAGCCAAGTGCTAATGCAGGACTTCCCTGAGACCTGCCCTCACTCACTCTCATTATATTTTCCTTCCTTCCTTCCTTCCTTCCTTCCTTCCTTCCTTCCTTCCTTCCTTCCTTCCTTCCTTCCTTCTTTCCTTCCTTTCCTTCTATTTCCTTCCCTCTTCATTTTCCTCTTTCCTTATTTTTCTTTGTCTTTCCTCTTTCCGGTTCTCCTTTCCTGTCCCTTCTTGCATGCTCAAATGCAAAAGGGGAAACATTTCTCCTTTTGTTTTGTTTTTGAGTTTGTTTTGATAGCTCTCTGCCAGCAAAAATGGAGCATGGGGCCCCCGTGGGTATGTGTGTGTGTGTCCTTTGCTGTTTCCAGACTGGCCCCACAGGCACTTCATGGGCCTTGATTTTGACACCCCTGATTTATATTAAGAATGTTTTCAGAGCCAAATTTAAACCAAACATGATCTCACTTTTTATGTTTACTAATTGTCTGTAATAAAAAAATTATTCAAAAGCCTTTTCAATCTTTCATGAGCAGAAGCATAGTGGTTCTTTAAAACAGCCACATGTTAAGGCATTTTTCAAGCAAACCTAAAAAAGATGCCATAGCTTTAAGGAAATCACTCACTAAAATTATTGTAGAACTTAAAACTGGAGCATCTTTTTCAGGCTTCCCGATAGGCATGAAAAAGTCAGGTCCATGAATGACCTCCGGCACCCAGGTTCTGCTGTAGTGCCTCATCATGGCAGGAGGAGGGTGTTCCTGGAAGAGATGAATGAACTGCATACCAAGATCATATGCTCCCAGCAGGGTCAGCCAAGGTGTGAAGTTAAAGCAAAAAGGCACATTGTTTGGGAGGTGGATGATTATTTTAATGATAATTGAAAACACATCATTTCATTCTGCTCAGGAGAAAGCGGTGGTAAACTATATTTTACCAAGAAGACTACCCGGATAGGCAGTACAAAGCAATTGATGATATAGTGCTAAATAATGGACCCCTCAGTTTGAGTGGCATTCAACATGCTAATAAAAAAGAATTGAGGATCTTGCATACTAATCATGTTTATGATGTGATTAGATAAAGGCCTTCGGGACACCTAGTTGCTGATTTTGCCATGGAAGAAAAGAAAATGTGAGTCCGCAAAGACAGAATTACATAGGGAGATGGAATATAAGAAGCATCAATGTGGGAAAAACTCAACACAGTAAAAGGTGGAATGAATTAACTACAGATTGACATCTTAGGCATCAGTAAACGGAGATGGCCTGGACACTTTCAATCAGAAGGTCACTTTGGGACATGAAAACAAAGAACAGCATGCTTGCATGCTCAGAAACAATATTGGTGCATTGGTACCTTTTGATGAAGGTAAACTTTGCTACAATGCAGTCAATGATTAAATAATTTAAATTTGACTTTGCAGTTTAATATGCTGGTAACTCAAATTTACATTCTAATCACTGATGCCCAGGAAAAGGAAGATGACAAAACATGCAAGCAATATGTATATATGGACATAGATGTATTGCTTTCATTGCCAAGAAAGCAGAAATAAAGCAGGAGATGAAGTTAACAGTTTTTGCAAATCCAAAGATTTGCTTTATTCATTAATTTTGTTATTAATAAAATCTTCCATCAGCCAAAATTAGGTTTATGCTGTATGCATGGATATCATTAGATCATACAGGTAGTCCTTGACTTACAATAGTTTGTTTAGTAACCATTTGAAATTACAATGGCACTGAAAAAAGGGACATAGCCATTTTTCACACTTATGACCATTGCAACATCCCCATGGTCATGTGATCAAATTCAGATGCTTGGCAACTGGCTCATATTTATGCCGGTTGCAGTGTCGCAGGATCATGTGATCACCGTTGGTGACCTTCTGACAATCAAAGTCAATGGGGAAGCCCGATTCACTTAACAACTCTGTTATTAACAAGTGCAGTGAATCACTTACAACTGTAGTAAGAAAGGTTGTAAAATGGGGCCAAAGTCATTTAACAACTATCTCACTTAGCAGCATACATTTTCAGTTCAATTGTGCTTGTACATTGAGGCCTATCTGTGTTTAGTATAAAATATATTAACCCCTCCTGCTCACCCATGTGATTCCTTTGACTCAATCATCATGACCTAGACTAAGTCAAGAGATTGTTTCCCCTCATGGCATTAAACTATCTAGGTAATTCATGTTTGTTTATTATATGGCACTGCCAAAGTCCCACATCCCGCCAGGTAAATCAGGAGTTTCCAACCTTAGCAACTTTAAACCTGGTGGACTTCAACTCCCAGAATTAAGTGTTTCCCCTCATGGCATTAAACTATCTAGGTAATTCATGTTTGTTTTCTATATGGAGCTGCCAAAGTCCCACATCCCACCAGGTAAACCGGGATCTCCAACCCTGGCAACTTTAAGCCTGGCGAACTTCAACTCCTAAAATTCCCCAGCCATCTGACTGGGGAATTCTGGGAGTTGAAGTTTGCTGGGCTTAAAGTTGCCAGGGTTGGACACCCCTGAGGTAAATCATAACCTGAGGTATTTAGTAATTTTTTTAATTTAGTGTTTAGTATTTATTTGATTTGTCAATCGCTTACAAGATATAGGTATAAGAATAAATATAGTTTTGAATACATGAGATAGATACTTATAAGAAAAATAAAAAAAACAATAGGAGAGGGATGGTAGGCACAATTGGTGCACTTATGCACGCCTCCTACTATAACCATAACCTGGTGATCCAGTCGTGAGGTTTAACGTGATAGAGAAGTTAACATTTTCTTGCCTTTAATCAAAAAGGAACTGCCTAGGGATCAGCAGAGATATATCTGTTTCACTTATCACTTTTGTTAAGAATGTTTTTGTTAAGAATCAGGTGGAAGAGCTGCCCTGTCTGACCTGTTGCCTGCACAGTGGCACCAGAGCACTGGGACAACCCTCTTGCCAAGCAACATTCTCCACTTGACGTCAATAGGGTGTGGTGTGTGCACTGCCAGTGGCTCAGCCAGCTAGGCAAGTTGGTGGGCTGTCTCAGTTTCCACCAAACCGTAGCTACTATGAATGCAGAGTTTGCCCATTAATACCCAGCTTTTGGTGACAAGACCCTTATCCAGCTTATCACAATCTCATCCAGCTGGGAGATAAGTCCACCTACAAAGGGAATTAATCCTCCAAAATTCAGTGAAGTTTGGTTGTTTTTACAAGGAATACTTAACTGCCCATCTCTAACTTGTTAGGTCAATTTGAAATTACATGGGTCTCCAACCTTGGCAACTTTAAGACTGGTGGCTTGTTGGCTGAGGAACTCTGGGAGTTGAAGTCCACCAGTCTTAAAGTTGCCAAGGTTGGAGACCCCTGGAGAAAATATTTTTTATCAATTTCAAAAAAAACTTCTCCCACATTTCCTAGCTTGACCGTACAAGGCAGTGCAGGCTAAAAGCTTCCTTATGTCACTTGGAAAAAAACATTCTGCAGTCTTGTCTGCAGTCTTCTTGTGGTGACAGAAGGGGGCAGTGGTTCAGCAAAGAATAAACACCAAGTTATTCTCCCAGCTTCTCTTCTTATGTTTATGGGGTGAGATGCGCTAAATCAGAAACCCTCCACATTTAATTCTACTTCCTGTTTCCAACCATGTAGGGGCCCAGCTAATCTCTCTGGGAAGTCCATAAACCTCACCTCTATTTGGTTTTCAATGGTGTAGATGGCTCTAATCGAATAAAATCTTCCTCAGGTTGATCTTGCTAGCCAGTGACATCATGGACATATCCAAACATTTTGCTGACATTAATGTTGAAGTGGTTTGAAACTGCCTTCTTTAGGATATTTTTGTTCACCTCCACAATCTACTGTTCAAAAACTAACTAGATCTAATCCTGCTTAGTTCAGAGCAGATAAAAAGTCATTTCATTTGGAATAATTCAGTATATTATAATGCTGCAGTATATTATAATGCTGTATCAGTTGCTTTTATATATGTTACAACTAATTAAACAAACCTATTTCTCTGGATTTTACTTCTTCCTACAGATAGATAATTGATTTGTCTCCTACAATGACACAAATGTCTTTCATATTAAACTACTTCCCTTTTTCTTCTTGAACAATATGGATGTGGGGCAATATAGTGGTTAGAAATCCAGCATGAACTCAATTCAGACTTGTGACAAAGGGTACTGTTAGCATAGGAATGGGATTTAGTTTCAACTTACTGAAATCACATGATTTCCAGTAAAAAGCATGCCCTAATTCTACATATAGCTAACTTAAAATCAGTTGAGTCATATACTCCATTGGAGTTATTTCCAGGTAAATGTACCTATAAATGTACCTTGGCACTGATGAAGTGCTGCTGTGTCCCTAACCAAGAAGCTAGATTTCTCATGGAAAGCAGCACACCAGAGGACATAAGTGTTGCTTAGTATGCTGGAAAAGCTTTGACTTCAGCATTTGATTGCTAGTGGTTCTTACATAGGAGACATAGCCTTGTGAGCCACCTTCAGGTATGAATTTTGGCCATTCCTGATCTATAATGGTGTGTCTGTCCCCTTCAAACCCTACCTGATAACCTCCAATTGAGTGGCAGGAGGTAGCTGCCCCCATCCAACCATTTATATAGCTCTATTCTTAGCAGGGGAAGGGTGTTTTACTACGTCGATGGGCAAACAAACACAAGCGATAGGAAAGGTAGAAAAACATCATCCTGAGTGAAACTGGCATAGGCCCTGCCAGGGCTTCTCTGGTAATGATTAAACTATCTGCCCAGATTTCCCGGCAAGGTAGGCTGGCATTGACCCAGGTGGCACAATATGCAAATTCCCTAGGCGGGAGTTGAGTACCTGTGCTTGGAATTCCCCTTGAGGCGGAGATCATGTTACAGGAGAGGCGCCCTATAAAGGCCCAGCAATGGGGAGGGGCTGAGTTAGACACAGGAGGGGATCACAAATACCAGGGCACAGGTGAGCAGGAGAAACTGAACACTCTCTGCTACCTTTTTAGCCGACTACTGTGTGGATTAACCGCTGCAGCAGCACCTGCCTGGTAGGTACAAAAGGAAGACAGTATATTCGTTTTGTGGGTGAACAGAAGGATGGATGTAGAATAGCTGCGTCTGCTTGGTATTCAATTCCGTTCTTGTTCAGGATGTTGTGGCAGCATCTGAAGTGCAATTTATTTAGTTCTTTATTTGATGCCTATATATATACAGAGCCCTGCCCTTTTCCACAAGCTTTAGAGAAGATACTGAGCGCATGATCAGTTCATGAGCTTACCAATGTATGCATCTGATTGCCTGGCGGTAGAACCAAAATGCATGATCAAAGAAGCTTTTGTCCTGCTCCAGACAGTCAATTTTTCTGTTTCTATGGACTCAGATGATGCTTTCAGGCAAGATTTCCCCCCCACCCCCAAATCATCAGCCTCTCTTGATTCCTGGAAATGTACTGGAAGAGAGAGATAGAGTTTAAACCTTTGCCTGGTAACCCTCCTGTGTTTTCCCACTATTTTTTTCTTTTTTGTGGTGATGGTGGTGGTGGAGTGACAACAGTGATGGAATAGCTGCACAATATCTTTGGATGGTTAGGTTCAGAAGCATCCAGAACAATATCTAGTGGTTTAGTGTTATACTGTTGTGCTGGCCACTGGCTGGACAGCACAACCATCAAGCAATGTGCAATTTTCTGGCAGAGGGAGGATAGGCTGTGGCTGGTTTCTCTGGCAATTTTCTTCTATATTTGATGTATTTTCAATTTTGACAGATCTAAAGGGATAAGGGCTCCCATCTGACCTGGAACTGTTAAAGTTTATAAGCAAGATGAAGGTGGGAGAAGGGTCAGCAAGTGATAAATAGTAATGCCTGAAAAATTTAAATTGAAGTGAGCAAAGTTCAAAAATCATCCATTTCTAAGAAATCAGAACCTTTTCTCAGATAAATGGAGAATTATTTAAATTTGATAAGAGGATTGGTGAATGTATGTTGTCTGATAACAAAACAGGGACCATGCTTAGAGGTTATTTTTCATGGAGTGTGGGCTAAAAGTGTGTGTGTGTGTGTGTGTGTGTGTATGAAGGTAAAGGGATCTCTATCTAGGAAAAATAACTTCAAAATGAAATCCCTGAAAGTTCATATTACTAAAGAACTTTTGAGGTGATAATTGCTTTCCCGTCCCTCTTTTATGTTGTTGCTGTATTAGCCAAATCTAAATATCAGGGATGGAAATGGGATGGAATGCAAGTGTAAAGTTATTTCTGTGGCTTCTCCAAGAAAAAAAGTTAAAACACTGGTCAAATGAGAGTTTGGATTTGTTGAGAGACCTCTTTGTCTCGAACATCGTCCTTCTGCGAGAAGGCTTTCATTTGGATATTTCTGGAAAGATCCTGCCGATTAAGGTAGCTGTTCCATACTTGGTGATTTCTAAAATTGCTTGAGTAGAAATTCCGGTCATTTGGAATTGCAGTATGATAGGCATTGTGGCCAATCTTATCTAGAGGGCATTAGTTTGGGTGAGACAATGCAAGGACTTGAAAGACTGCAGAAAATATGAAAAAGAACCAGGAGCCAGGAGATAGATACTATTGCAAAACGTATCTATGCAAAATGTTAAAGAAGAGGGAAAAAATGCAGGTGATTCATTCTCCCCCATGCTTATTGTGCTCTCCATTCCGGTCCAAATCTAATCGTTTCAATTTTCTGACAGAAAATTCCATGGCGGGATCTTGTGAAATCAGCAACCTCATCTCTAATTATATCAGTGCCATGTACCAGCCAGAGGAGGTCCCACCAGACCCTGATCTGCTAACCCACCTTGTCGAAGATGACAACCTATCTCTTGTTCTGAGTAACGCAAACATGGCAACTGAGACAACAGGTAGTTGTCCATAATCAGATGGTGCAAGGAGAGTGGGCAACTGAGTAAAAGAAGAAAAGAGGGCATCTTTTATCCAGAACAGATTTTGGAATTCTGTTTTACTGGCCTTGGAGGCATACATTTCGGTAGCCAATGGATTTTAATGCAAAGCACTGTACCCTTTACTTGCGAATTTGAATAAGCTCTTTAACCATTGCTAGAAATGCTTTGAATCTTTGTCATGTTCTATACAAATTATGATGATGATTTGGAGGGCAACAGGTTGGGGAAGGCTGGCTTAAAACCTTGCAGAGCCAAAAGGCCATATGTAATATCTCTATACAGGTAGTCCTTGACTTACAACCACAATTGAGCCCAAAATTTCTGTTGTTAAGTGAGTTTTGCCCCATTTTTACAAACTTTCTTTCTTCAGTTGTTAAGTGAATCGCTGCCATTGATAAGTTAGTAAACCGGTTGTTAAGTGAATCTGGCTTCCCCATTGATTTTGCCTGTCAGAAGGTTGCAAAAGATAATCACATGACCTTAGGACACAACAACAGTCATAATTATGAACCAGTTGTCAAGCATCTGAATTTTGACCATACGATCATAGAGATGCTGCAAAGGTCGTAACGGTGAAAAACAGTTGTAAGTCACTTTTTTCACCACCGTTGTGAATTGTCACTAAATGAACGGTTGTAAGTCAAGGACTACCTGTACTGCTTTTCCTGCCAGTGAAAAGCCTTGTATAAGTCAAAGGCCACTGGAGCACTGAACAGCGCCGCCGATACTGGGGAGTTGATTATGTACAGTATTCTAATGGAGGCATGGCTGAGAAGCTGAGAAGTTGCTGCCCTAAATGACCTCATTCCAGCTGGGAGGGGCATGTTCAGAGATAAGGGAACAGGTGACAGGTGTACGTGTTAACCCAACCACAGTGACTAAGCAAGATAAATCCTGTGCGTAAATGAACTGGCCGCACCCTGTGTAGCTCAGGCAGCCGTGTTCCAGGGGTTGGGCTGGCACTAACAAAGCAATCACCTGCTCAACTAAACTCACTCTTTGCTCTCCCTCCCCCCCCTCTCCCTTCTCCCATTCTCAGGAAAACCAACATGGTTTGGTGAGATGCCACACAGCTGGAGCAGGTCTCAGGTGCTGGAGTGGATCAGCTATCATGTGGAGAAGAACAAGTATGATGCCAGTGCCATAGATTTCTCTTGCTGCAACATGGATGGCTACACCCTTTGCCAATACACACGGGATCAGCTGGGACTTATCTTTGGCCCTCTTGGGGATGAGTTATACGACCGCTTGCATGAAACTGGTATGTGTTGGTGTCCCCCTCTCCTTTCAAGGCAGAAATGCATTGACATTCCTCCCCTCTACTCCCCATTTTGTGAGGCAGAAATACAACAATTGAGAAAATGAGGTGGGTTGTTAAGTGTAAAACTAAATGACAATGTCCACACCTCACTGTAAATTAAGATTTGCTGAATTATGAGTTCTTAACACATGACTGAACATTTAGCCATAAACCATTATTTACAAAACATAACAAATCTCATAATGGATTAGTGTCCTATATTAAGCCAATCTATTTCCCTGAAGCAGGATATTCTTTTGGAAGAGAAGTGGCTGTGAATTTATTCTGGACTAGTAGAGATTGCTACCTTTTCTTATTGACTTCACCCTGGTGTCTGGCCCTCCTCCCCATCCTTAGATTTGAAAAATTAAAACTTTTTCATGATATTCATAGCAGAAGGGAGGGAAACTTCAAGTGCAAAGTGACAGCAAGTTGCATTACTGCAAAGGCAACATATTACAATGAAAAGTGAAACAGTCCAGAAGGCAGAAATTAGTCATCTACAAGAATAAAATGCTTGGTACGGTACCTATCTCCTATTAATCATTATTTATCAGGAGCAAATCTAAATTTCCAGAAAAACACTGCCCCTATTTTATTTAACTTCCCTATAATGAAAATCATGCAACTTTTTATCTCTGGATGAACAAGGGAGAAGTACTGGGTTTATAATTCAGAAATAACATATTTTTCTTTCCCACACCCTTTTTGTGTCTGTTTCAGATGAACTTGGCTGGATCATGTCAGTGCTGAGGACTGATGATGTATCCCAGGAGGCCCTTCTGGAATCCAGTCATTTAGGTGAGAGAATAATGAATGGCTGCTCTGTCTTGTAATGGTTCCCTGTTACATCTGTTCATATCTGTTTTTATGAATGTGATTAACTCTCTCTTTCTCTCTCTTTGTAGAATTGGGGAACTCCTGCAGTCAGGACTATCTGGAGGAAATGAAATTAGCAACCATTTTTTCACAGCCAGATCTTGGCTACATCTCTGGAGCCATGTCACCAGACAGTTCGGCATCTCTAGCAGGTACCGTATGTTTCCCAAATTGCTGGTGTCCTTTGCCTCCTTTGCCTGAGCTGACACAGGAAGCCTTTTGGCCTTAATACTGTAGATTCAACTTCCCATCAAATTCACTCATTTAAACAGATTGCAATCTATTAACAGTTTTTCTTATGGGGGTGGGGGGATATTTGTACCTAATATCGAAGAAATATCTAAGTTCTAGAAGGGGAGTAATGGTAAAATATGTCTTTTGAATAAGTAAATAAATCCTCGGGACCCAGAACATTTGACAATCATGCTTCATTTCCAGAGCTAGTAGGGATTCTAATTTACTTTCCTTTCTCCCCAGGGACAATGTCTCAGAGCCCTCAATCTCAGGACTCCGGTGGAAGTGATCTAGATCTTGATCCCATAGACATAAAGCACTACAAATTTTCTGATGGTGAGTTAAGACTTAAGCTGATCCCCAGGATTTCAGATATGCTTGCATAAATGCTTTTATTGCTACTTATTTTGCCAGTAGAATGGCTGGCATCTTCAAAGACAAACTAGAGAGGAGCAAGACAAAAGGACAGGAAGAGTAGACAATAGAGGATGGCATAAAACAAATATGAAGAGAACAAATAAATAGAATCACAGATGTCCAACAGCTTAATTCCTCCTATAAAATGTTAGAACTGAATATCTGTGAAAAGTAATAGAGTAAATTATGCATATTCAGAGTCTATTCTTTAATTATTGTGTGAACAGAAATAACATACCATTGCTATATTTAGATATGAGAGAAGATTTCCTCATAAATTTTGAGCAGAAGCATTTAAAATCAAAACCAAAATCTGAATAAGGGCTATTTGCTTAGTTTTGTTTTTGAACTTAGAATGAGGCATTGGTCGCCCTTTTTTCTTTGGAGGAAAGCAATAGGGAGGCCCATAGCTTGCTGTCTTTGGATGGAGAATGCTGGTTTAATTTTAAATGAGCACTTTGCCTAAAGGAGAAAAGAATATAGTTTCCTCATTTGTAACCTCTGAAACATCAAAGGCTGCAGCTTTTATTGAAGGTTTCTGTTTTAAGAGAAAGTTACATATAATTGCTTTCTGGTTCTTCTCATGTTGTCCCTTCCAACTCTGTTCTGTTTATAGTAAGAGAGCAATTGACCTAGAAGCTGATCGAATACTTTCTGGTTTTGGAGGATTCTATTGCAATTCCATTTTAAAGAAATGTAGAGTAGAATTTTTTTTGAAAGCAGAAAAACTTAATCAAACACCTTCTTATCAGTTAAAGAGAATAGAATAATGGAAACCATGATTGCGAGAAGCAAAGAGACTTGTACCATATTCTTGGATTATCTAGATGGAAAACATTGGTTTAGAAAAAGATGGCGGCCATGACCATATGATGAAAACCACATCCCTTTCAAATGTGTGGCCATTATTTTAACCTTTTAAAAACTCTACCCCCCCCCCATTGCTCCTGTCTAGAAATAAGCTCTGTTTACATTGTAACTGACATGTTGACTCTGAATAAATGTACACATTCTGTTTACCTAAGGGTAAACAAACCAGTTGGCCAGGATGTTATAATGGGTCAAGGGATCAGGTCTTGATCTCTCAGATTTATGCTGGGTACAGACTCTGGCTCTGGTTTGCCATACCGTCTTCTAGGGAACATGCTTGGACTTTCAAGTTCACATATGGTAGTTGTAGGAATGTAAAATATTGGGGCAAAAAGTTTTCAAGTGTGTCTTTTCCCCGCCTTACATGTCCAGAATCTAAGAAAGAAGATCTCAAGAAAAGGAAAAGGGGACGACCAAGAAAGATCAGCAAGGACAGCAGAGATTGCCTTGAGACTAAAAAGAACAAACACTGTAAGTATATATCGTACAATATATGGGCAGGATGTTCATGATATCTGGCTAGCGAATGCTATCCAAATTTGTCCGTCCACTTCTTGCTCAGATTATATGCTGTTTAGTGCATTAAGGAGATAATATTAAAATCTTGCTATCTTGCTTGTTGGCCTGTTATCTTGAAGTTCCAAGGCAGCTCACTTATTTGGTCCATTAAGACAGATGCAGGAGCACAATAACTTTATTGATGCTTGCCTATACAAGACTGTATGCTTGCCAGATATGTCAGAGTGAGACAAGGAATTTAAACACTGATCAACTGCACAATGCTTGAATTATGTCATTTTACATTATAGTTCCTTGTCTTACAAACTGATTTAAATCATCTCAGTTATCTGATTATCTTTTGTTTCCTTGGAGGTATAGAGGTTTCTCAGACACACATTTTCTATTTTCTTATACAATTATTCCATAGTCCTAGTGCAGGGGTGTCAAACTACATTGAGCACCGCATCAGAGTTGTGTTTTACCTCATGAGGGCTGGGGTGGGCTGTGATGGCCTCCTGCCAACAGCCCTCCCAAGCTTTGTTTCTGCTTGCAGTAGGTCGCAGGAGGCTGTTGCAGCCAAAAACAGAACTTGGGACCCCATTTTAATTGGCAGGGGCACCACGGGCCGGTTCTTTGTTGTTTCCAGGGTGACCCTGTGGGCCAGATCCAGCCCCTGGGCCTTGAGTTTGACCCCCTTGCCCTAGTGTATGCCCAGTTTGGAAACCTTTCCTGCTTGCAGTATCATTTGGACAAATGATTTACCTGCCTTGTTTCCTTTTTCTTAACCAGCACCAAGAGGGATCCACCTGTGGGAATTCATTCGGGACATCCTAATTCATCCTGAGCTGAATGAGGGTTTGCTGAAGTGGGAAGACCGTCGACAAGGCATTTTCAAATTCCTGAGATCGGAGGCTGTAGCGCAGCTGTGGGGACAAAAGAAAAAAAATAGTAGCATGACCTATGAGAAACTCAGCCGTGCCATGAGGTATCTATCGTTATTTTTTTATATACTGATCAATAATCTTCATAATTGTAATAAGGTCATGTCACACTGCCAAGGGTATATTAATTATATTAAAAAATTAAAAGAGAATCAAAAGAAACTAAAAGCAAACAAGTTCCTAAAACTCAAAGATCAATAGCTCATTAACATTTTGTTAAAACGTCTACAAAAATAGTCCTCAACTTACAACCGCAATTGAAATTTTTTGTTGCTAAGTGAGACAGTTCTTAAGTGAATTCCCCCCTCATTTAAAGAGTAAACCTGAGATCATTTCTTGCCATAGTTGTTAAGTTAGTAACCTAGCTGTTAAATGAATCTGGCGCCCCCAGTGATTTTTCTTGTCAGAAGGTCCCAAAAGGTGATCAGATGATCCCAGGACATTGCAAGCATCATAAATATGAATCAGTTGCAAAGCATCTGAATTTTGATGACATAATCGTGGGAATACTGCGACAGCCATAAGTGTGAAAAACGGTTGTAAGTCACTTTTTTTCCAGTGCCATCACAACTTTGAATTAAAAGAAGTGTTGTAAGTGGAGGACGACCTGTAATACAGTCTACCTGAGATAAAAACATCAACAAAGTTGACAAAAATGAGCACTGCAATTCTTAGTAAGGGGATAGAATGAAGAGGCAACAGGGTAAACATATGAGCAGATGCTGTTGTGGCAGGACTCCCTTTTTTATGATTACAGCTATTCAGAACCTCAAAATGGGATGGGAAGCTACATCTATTAATCCTTAGATCAGCTGAGCACATCTATTATCATTTTTAAAAAATGAACCCAAACTTTGGGGAAAGGGACAGAAATCCAAGTCCTATGTTCTCTGCTGGTGTCTTAGTCATATACCTCTCCCCAGCCAAAATTAAAGAAAACAAAAGTATGGCTTCTGGTCACCAGAAAATGCAATTTATGTAATAATAAATTCCAAGCATATAAATTATGGAAACTTGACTCAAATCAACATCCATTATAAAACACTTTAAAGAATTTGCCCTTGATTTTTTGGGGGGGTGGTGGTGGAGAGAGGAGGGGTAATCCTTGGGGCTCCTTTTTAAAGCCTTTACTATCTCTTCTCTCAGGTATTACTACAAACGGGAAATTCTGGAACGTGTGGATGGCCGGAGACTTGTGTACAAGTTTGGGAAAAACTCCAGTGGTTGGAAGGAGGAAGAGGTGCAAGACCAGAGCTAAACAGCTACAAGAGCCTCACATGGACTTGAAGTTGGCCCACTCTTACTTGGAGTCCCACCTCTGAGGATAATGGATTGTCATGGGCCCAGAACTATTAAACTGCTGTCTGAAGCAGTGTGTTAAAACTCCTGCCCTACATGGGGCAAAGTGTGTATGCTGGCTCTCAGAAGGGCGTTCAACCAATTACGGCTGATATTTTGGCTCAAGTAGGTTATTGTGAACCGTTATTATTTTGTTGCAATTGGAATTTGGCAGCCTCCAACTCTGAATTAGGATTACAATGCCTTCGGCTGTCTAAGACTGCGCAAAGCTCATTGAGGCAGAAGGAACAGGCTGTCCCTGGCTATTCCTGGAGGGCAATTCCCAAAACATCAATTAATCTGCAGATTGAAGGTGAATGCTGTGGACAGCTATTTGTGGGAAACTGAGACACTATTCTGATACTGTTGCTGATAAGCCTGATAGACACTTTGGAAAGCCAGGTGGACATGTAGCTTCCCATCCGGCAACTGACTATTTACCAGCAACTGGTCCTGTTTAAGAGGCAGAAAATTGGAACAGTAAACCTGAGATCATTATGGATTTCACATCAATCCAAAGAGCAAGGTTTAGTAGCCACAGATCTGACTCTTCTCCAGCTGATTGAGTACATGGGTGTCTAGAAAGGAAGAACTTTTTTCCCTAGAAAGTGCTACAACTTTCTATGAATAGTTTCTTCTTGCTCTTAATTTATATGTTATATATATATGTGTGTGTGTGTGTGTGTTTATATAATGTACATAGATATCTATTTTTTTCACAACTAAGTTTGTGTGATTGTATCAGGAAGTCCTGGGCTTTTTTCAAAAACTGATGATTATTGTTGCTAATATTCAGCTGGGCTGAACAAATAAAAAAAATCTTTATTTTGAAATCAAAAAGAGTTTTAAGATGTTTGCATCTGTTCATTGGTGTCTCCAGGAGAGCCCTGTGTGATGTACTGGCCTCCTGCTTTTTAATAATAATTAACCAATAAATCATTGGTTTTTAATTCTTGTGTACTGCTTGATAATTGATATATGTGCATCACCAGGGGGAACAGTGAAGAACCGACGTTGGATTTTTCTTGGGATAGAACAGAAAGGAAAGGGAAAGCTTATTTTTTACTGTTGACAGTTAAGAAAGGTGTCCGTTTAAGGATTCTTTATTTGTTTGGATATTTTAAATTACCCTTTCTTAACCTGAGGAAACATAAAAAATGATCAATTTACTTGAGAACTATGAGCATTGTAGTCCAACATAGCTGGAAGGAATCTCTTTGAAAAAAGTTAGTTCTGTAGAGGGAGGCATCCATATTGCAATAATTAATTTTTGCTTTCTGAATAAAATATGCGATAAGGTAAACAATTCAGGTTCCATTAACTTTCAGTTTGGTTTCCAATGACCTAATTCTTTCCCCCAGTGTCACAACAAGCAGTATTGATAGCCCATTCGTAAACAATATGAAAAGATTCTTCTGTACTGGAGAAATCTTTAGCTGACTTCTAAAATTATATCCAAAGAAACTTTTTGATAAATAATAATACAAATCAGCTATACAGAACTTGGCACACAGAAGCTTCCAGGTGCAGTTATTATTCTTTCTAGTTAAAAAGGCAAACAAACTTGAAAAGACCCTTTCTGAAGAGATTTTGTCCATCAAAACAGAGAAACTGTGCTTCCGTATAAAGGAGCTTTATATGCTCTTCATTAGAATAAAAAAATGTAGCTGCTCTAAGACTGGGATATGGGTGAAGCCATGCTCATTTTTAAAAATCCATTTTGGATTAAAATAATATTCCTCTTTTGTAGAATATAAAGCTTTCTACCCAAACAATTTCTGGCTAAAAGCTAAAGGATCTTTCTGATTCTGTCTCCCTTCATAGTCTCTGACTAAAATCTCTCACAGTAATCTTTAAGAAGTCTTGAAGTACAGGGAAAGTGCCAGAAATCTGAAGAAGAGCTAACATTGTTTCACTCTTTTCTTTATAAAAAAGGAGGAGGGAATAGGCCCAGTGCTTTTCAACATTTTAAAAATTTACTTAGATGAGGGAATAGAAGGGATGCTCATCCGATATGAGATGATACAAAGGAAGGGAGACCGATAATACTGTACATCAGAAGATAGACCCAAGATTCAAAAGGATCTTTTAATACCATAGACTTGAACATTAGGCCCTTGTTCAACGGCGTTCAAAAAAACTGAATGTGTTTAGCCTAGGTTCGTTTCTTCACTTTGGTAGGAAAACTAGAAGCAGTGGTAGAAAATAGGCAATAACTGGCTTAGCAGTGAGAATCATGAGTGGGATCTGCATGTCGTGATAGACCACAGATTAAGCATGCAGCCACCAAAAGAGTCAATGCAATATTTGGCTGCATCAATAGAGGAACAATGTTGGGGTTCCAGAAAGCAAAAAATCTGCTTTTTGATTCACTGGTCACTGGACCTTGAACCCTGTATCCAACTTTGGTTGCCACAAATGCAAGAAGACTGCTGAGGCACTGTGAAGAGTGTAGAAAAGAGCTACAATGACGGTGAGGGGCTTTAAGGCTAAATCCTGTAAAAACAATTAAAAGAACTTAAGAAGGGAAGAGTAATGGGCCACATGACAGTGAGCTTCCAAAGACTATCATAGGGAGTTAGTACAGATTTCATTAATTTAATTTAATTTAATTTAATTTAATTTAATTTAATGTATTCGATTTGTTATGGCTAGCCATCCTGTTAGACTCCTGTTAGGGTGGCTTATAAAATTCAAGAAACAATTAAAGCAGTTAAAACACACCGGCAGCCCAGATTAAAATGATCAGAACGATAAGCTACAAATATGGCAGGAGTCACCATGCTGCATGACTAACATATTAACCTCCCAACTGGGAAGAGAGCCAGGTCTTAAGGGCTTCCCAGTACCTGGGGCTGGGATGGGGTGGGGGCATAGTATGTATGGAGGAGCTTTGGGATAGGCTCTGAAGTCAGAAAATCACCCCCAAAGAAGGATTGGCAAATGGATTCTACAGGGCTTGATTAATTTAGCAGCTGAAAACAGACACAGATGAAACTGTCAAAGTGCCTCTATACCCAGTTAGCATTGATTGAGCAGGATTTATGAACCAGGTTAGCAAGGGCTCTGTCTTTTTTGCAGGATGATTTCAGAGCTGAATCCTCCCCTTCTACACATAGACTGTGGTTTCCATTCTTTCTGAGCTTCCCTTTCTGAATAAACTATTCTTCCAGAGACCAGCCCTGTTGTAATTAATGTGTGTTTCGAGTCCATAGGCACCCCTTTTTCCTATTCTCAACAATGAAAGGTAGGCCAGATTCAGAAGTGACTGGTCCAAAGCCATACTCAGAGAATGTTATGATGGGGCAGGGTTTTTAATCAGGCCAGTCTTTGTTCAGTACTCAGTTAGGCATTTCACACAGAGACCATGCAATATTTGTTCAACTCTTATGCAGGGCTGGGAAAATGCAATCTGAGTTTATTCGGTCCAGTCCAGTTTAAGTATTGTATCGTATTGAAGAAAGGAACCTGTTAAGTTCTGCGCATGGGCGCAAGGAACAGAGACGAGACGGTGAACAGTGAACTTCAACTCTTTATTATACATTCTGAACAGAGCAAAACCCTAGAGCAAAAGCAGCCCTTTTATAGGCAAGCTGCTGCTCTAGTAACCAATAGGAAATGTGGAGTGTTAACCCCCTTAACCAATGAGAGTGACTCGTTAACAGCCAATCAGATTCTCCTGAACGGACCAATCCGATATAGCTATTATCGGCCAATCAGAAGTGCAGGACTAGAACCCTGCTATTTTCTAAAGCTTTTGATAAACTTTATTTGAGTTCACAACAGAACCCATGCAATTATGCAGTGGGATCTTACCAGAACAACCAGAGGCCCTTTAAAGGGAAGAAAATATTATGCAATCTCAATGGTTCTTGCTCTGGATTCGCTCAGAGGCAGGGGAGAATGTGTCCCCATGTTTTACAGCGTTGTTAGCCTATTTGAAGAGCTGCAAAAGGACAGCCTTTTCTTTTAAGGTGGTTCTTTGTTCAACTGGCTGTCCATTCTAAATCCATTTAAGCATCAAATGCTGCAAGAAAGGAGAACATTATACAAAAGGTCTCATCACTAGTATATTAGACAGTTTTGACTGCTAAAATGAACAGTTCATTCTCTAAAAATTATGGAAATCTAATGAGCAAGTGGAATCATTCTGAAACATTTGGTAGTGATCTTGTAATGTTTCAGCATTACTAGAATGAAATAAATTTTAAAAGCTAAATACCCATTTCAACTTACAACTTATTAAACTTTACTAAACCACACAGCACTTGAAAATCTAGTCTACGAAGTTAGCTTTGTGTATGCTAACTGTCACAAGGATGTTATATCCTTCTTCCTGGAAGCGTTGTTTGATATCCTCCTCTGAAGTATGGTTAACCAAGTTGTGGGGAGAACTTTGTACCTTAAAGTAAATCTGACATAAATCAGCTCAAATTGGAAACTTCCTGAACAATAACTTAATACATCAAATTGGCTTTCTCTATATAAATAATCTATGTTTTAATCCTGGGCTATTTAATCAGAATTGATTTTTAGTATCAAATCAAATATTGTAGAATTTCAGCAGGTGGTTTATACTGTGTTGAGCATGGTGGGATTCAATTTTTTTTAAAACTACTGGTTCTGTGGGCATGGCTTGGTGGGCATGGCAGGAGAAGGATACTGCACAATCTCCATTCCTACCCCACTCCAGAGGAAGGATACTGCAAAATACTCATTTCCTCCCCACCCTACCCCACTAACCTGCTTTCCAGCTCAGTTCTCTTGTGCAGGGCAACCAAAGAAGATCCAGCTGATCAGCTGGGGCTCGGGAGGCAGAGAATAGATGGGGGCAGAGTCAGTCAGAGATGGTATTTGCCAGTTCTCGCAACTACTCAAAATGTTCTGATAGTGATCAGCCCTTGGCTGGGAATTCTGGAAGCAGGCACTGGGTTGGGCAGGACTGCTGTAGGCTGTTATTTTCATCTGCACCAAATGGAGTGATTGCAATTCCATAGCAGACTCACCCTGAAGTGAGATTTTGTATGTAGGCTGTTGGGCTTACAATCCTCTGCAGGAGTTGGCAAAACCTCCTGAACAAATGGTTGCTTCTAAAAAGCCAGTATGATGAACCATTCTAGATAAATCTCTCTCTCTCTCTCTCTCTCTCTCTCTCTCTCTCCCACGCTCCCTCTCCCTCTCCCTTTCTCTTTCTCTTTCTCTCCCCTCTTCTGTGTTTGAGTATATTAACATTCATTATGCAAATACATTAAGACTTAACTTCTTTCTTGAATTTTTCTAATCTCCCTGCAGACTTGTTCCTAAAATGTTTGCATTGGACATGGCAGCTAGCATTAGGCCATCACATTTGAACAGCAAGGAAAGAAAAGATGTAATAATGGGATGTCCTACAGGGTAACTGGAGGGTATGGATAAAAGACACAAGATGGCAGCCATGATAGCCCAATCAAAATTCTACCTGTTTTTATCTGCATCAACCATACCCATTATGGCCTATAGCCAGATGCTAAGTATTAGATGTATCAAAAATATGGGAAAGTTTCCAAGTCAGAAAATTATAAATTATTCTACTGACTGCAAAGCAGAAATTACCTAAAGTAAACTCTTCTTCAAGCTGAGCTTCACCCCAGATGACTTTATGGACATAGAAATTTAATTTTTGGTAGCAATGAAGGATGATTTGCCTCTATTTCTTTCCAGAATGCTTTATTATTACTATTATTATATACTATTATTATTACAGTGGTTTCCCATCTAAGTAGTAGAAACCGGTTCAACCTGCTTTGCTTCTGAGTTCAGACAATTGGTAGATCCTGCCACATGCTTATGTTTTCTTACTCACATCCATCCCTCCATATATACACCTACACATACACACACATATTAATAATTTGTTTTGATCAATGATCAGCAAATTATAAAAAAGCATAATGAAAAAGTATTCATACATATGAGAGAGATGAAAGAAAGAAATAGACATGCATACAGCATATCGGAGGTGCTGTAGCTGTAAACATATAAGATAAAATACAGACATGAATCTCTATGGCACCAGCAACTAGTTTACCCTCAAGGCAATGAGACTGTGGCCAACTGGACGCCAGGGAGAATGAAGCATAGTTTCAGCATGAGATCATGAAACTCCGTCGAGAACAGATGGGGGAGGCAACTGGGACTGAAGTGGGTGAAGTTTTATTTTCAGTCAATAGCTAATGCAGGAGATTGGCAAGGAGGCAACAGCAGCTTGTCACGCATCCTGCTTCTTGGCAAGCTCCTCCTGTTTTCCAAGGCTATCCTGTGGTGGATCTTGTTACCCAATACTGCCAGGAGAATGTTTAACCAACCCAGGGAGTAGAGGAGCTCCGTCTTGCTGCAATTGTTCCAGTCATTATCTTTGATCCCCTGGCTTTCTGTGGAGCAGGAGGCAGGGATCCAAACAAGGGAATAAGCTGGTATAATTTGCAAATTGGAAGGTGGGGGGGTGGGACAGGAATGAGGTGGCAGATTGATTGCAAGGAGAGTCAAAAGAGAGTGAAGGCATTTCAGAGAAAACAGGTTGCTTTTATCAATACACTAAGCTGGGTTGGCTCAGAGCTCTTTTCCTATCAGCTCTACCTGGATAGTAGATGTTTCTAAAAGCATCGGTACTTGCAATTCCTAGAAAACAGCTCCTGGGGGACCCTGAAGAAAAGAGCTCACACAGAGACAGCGTGATTTTTTTTAGCCTTTTTTGGAGCCTTGGCTGAGGAATGAGTTGGTACTTCTATGGCTTTCTTCTCTTCCAGTTTATAATCTGATTCTTCCTTATGGTACTTCAGTTTCTGAAGCAAAGTAACAAACCATGCAATCACTGGCCTATCCCCACCAAAAGCATTTCTTTTAGCTTTTTTTTTGCCCTTAGAATCTACCATCCTACATTCAGTAATTCAGTGCCATAGGCAATTAAGCAGTTTACTTATGTGAATGGGTTATTCTTGGCCCAAAGCAAGTGATTTCTGAGCAAGATGGAGTATGGCGTCCTACCTGTCTGATCTCAAAGATGCCTAAGAAATCCACCATAGGAAGTGCTTACAGCCCTGGAGAAAGAAAATCTCACAGAATATAATTCCCTTTTATCTCTGCTGCTGCTGCTGTTGCCAAGAAACAGTAAGATAACTGGATAACTGGGAATTCCACGAGGTGCCTGCCTTGCTCTACAAATGAACTGGTAAAAATGGGCCTTTGAAGTACAATGCACACTTTGAAATACCCCAGCCCTGTATATGGAAAGAGCTTCTGGGTTTTGGAAGAAAATACAAGTGATATTTGAATTACCATGGCAATTGGGACCAGAATTTCCATTGCTAAGTGATGTGGTTGCAAAGTCCCTATTGCTGTTGTTAGGCAAGGATTGTGAGTCCTTAAGCAAGCACTTCCTGACAACTTCCTGTTGGTTTCCAAAAACTAAAGACAGAGAGAAGCTAGCAGGAAGATGTAAGTTCCAGGTGGCTTGCAAGCAAGTGAATAGCTGCTGCTGAGTGGGAGGGAACGAAGGGATGCGTGGATGGCCAGGGAATTGTAGTATGGTGCTTGGGCTGGCTGCTGCTGGATGGGGGAAGATGTGCAAGAATACACAGATGGCTGGCGAGGAAGGGTATGAGCGCAGAGGGGCTGAGGGGGAGGTGATGGCTGGCCGAGACTTACCCAAATATCTTGTGACATTCCCTACCAGCTTCCCCATTGACTTTCTTATGGGAAGCTGGCAGAGAAGACCAGAAATTATGATCAGGTGACTGCAGGACACTTCAACCATCCTTAGTATCAGCCAGTTGCCAAGTGCTCAAATCACCATTATGCGACGGCAGGAGTACTGGGATGACAGAAACTTCAAGGACTGGTCATAACCATTATTCATTCACCACCATCATGACTTTGAATAATTGCTGAGCAGGCGGTCGTTAAGCGAGGGTTACCTGAATTAAATAAGCCAAGACTGAAGTCAGCCATCCAGATGCGGCTGAACTGTATATTCCCGTGAACGGTTAAGTCAGTGTTTCTCAACCTCGTCCACTTGAAGATGTGTGGACTTCATTTCCCAGAATTCCAGCACTGCATGGGAAATTCTAGGGGCCGAAGTCCACACATCTTCAAGTGGTTTAGGTTGAGATACACTGGGTTAAATGACAGGTGAAGAAATATTGATTCTACATGTCCTGAAATAAGTCATTTTGTACTTTTGGTGTAGACTCTTTGGATGCTAGAGTGAGGCAGGTACAAGGGGGTGAAAAAAGGAAAGATTCACGCCCCAGGTACCAAAATTTGAAAAAAAAAAACACCTCACCTATGGTGTCAGTTGTTATGCAAGAAGAAAACTGAGCTAAATCCCATTCAGAAAACAGGTTTTGCTTTTACATGCAAAGTCTGACTGACATATTTCAAATTTCTCTGAAGAATTGGGTGGTTTTCTCTGAACTCTCAAATTGCTTCAGGAAATAAGACTATAGCTTACACAAACCAACTGGACTTAATTCTGGATTTTCTTGCCTTACAGGCACCTATGCTTGCAAGGCATAATATAATTTAGAGAATGTTGGAGGAGATTTTTTTTTAAAGCACTGCATTAGCACTGGAAATGGACTACATAGCATTGAGTTGACTTGTCAGTGAATTTTGTTAATTCAGTTTTGCAATACTTCAATGGAAAGATTGGGACTAGGATTTTAGGGCATTTTAGGGAATCTCTTCAAACAAAAAGCAATTAGATTTTTAAAAACTGACTTTGTGCTGTGTGTGTGTGTGTGTGTGTGTGTGTGTGTGTGAGAGAGAGAGAGAGAGAGAGAGAGAGAGAGAGAGAGAGAGAGAGAGAGAGAGAGAGAGAGAGAGAGAGACCATCACATCTTCTGGTCACCAGTTTGGGGAACACTTTCTATAATATTCCTTCTTTGAACATCAGTAGTGAATCATTCATTTCTGATAGTGAAACTTTTTCAGTTCAACTTCTATAGAATCAACCTTGCCCTCTTTCTCCTAACTTATGCTGTGTACTCAAGTTATCATGTTGTTCAATAAATGAAGAATGCAAGAATTGTGTACAAGTAGTTATTAGCTCTCAGTTCTATGATTTGCCCATGTACAAACATATGAAAAGAAAGCAAACAATTCATCATTTTATCATCCTTTAACTACCCGGAGCTTGGCTATGCCCTCTTGAAAAGCTGTCACTGAGCCCTTTTCTCTTTTTCATCATCTAGTTTTGTCATTGACTGCATTATTAATGGAGCCGGGCCCAGATTCTACCCACATAGCAGCAACGCCCTTGATAATTAAGGGGTAACTTAATAGACCACAAGAGGTATCATCATGTTTCCATTCAGTAGGACGTCTTGCTGTCATGATTTCTCTAGTGCAACAGTACATCGTTTGGTCAATAAACACATTTGGAGCCATTTTCTCTGTCTGCAGTGATTGTCAAGCTGAGGGCAAAAGGCAAGCTGAAGTACACAACATATAATCCTGAATGGAAACTATCAAGACAGCTGTTTCATGAACTCTTGTTGCCAATCATTGCTGTGGCACAAGCCTATACATGCAGCCTTGTCTTCTCACTCAGGAGTCTTCACAATAATGGACAGCTTCTGGGTCATTTAATCTTTCTGTTTGTTAAGGCAAGCTTTAATGGAATCTTTTTGCATGTGTTCATATTTTTGGAAAGACAGAAGGAACTCTGTCCTGTACAATGGAATTTCTTGTTTAATTCAAATTATTCTCTCTTCCCCAACCAATCTTGTGCAAATGCACATCTCCTAAGGGGCCAGTCGAAACCAATGGCTGCACATATTGGGATGAGTAATTTATTCAAGGATATACATATTCTGAACTTACTCTGTGTGAAATCACTGGCAAGCTGTGGGATGTTTGATACTCGCTGGAGATGGTCTGCTCTACCACCAATTATTTAGGAGGCAAATAATGGCGTCTCATTCTACGTGTAAGTTCATCTACCATCTTTTGAAATGGGGAGGAATACATTTGTTATTGTAGTACCAGTTCACTTGTAAAGAAGAGTCTTCTGATTGTATCAGGCAAGATGTGAGGGCTCAGTTGGTGAGCTCATCAAACCTCTACAGCATCTGTTCCAAGTCATGGCTGAATGGTGTGGCCCTGATTATTAGGAAAAAGTGATTGCTTGAGTCCTCCGGTTTGCTGCTTTTCCTTTTATTTCTATGTCACCATAGAACCAAAATGTCAGCACTGGTTCATGGGGAGAGCACCTTAACCTTTCTCTCCCCTTCTCTTCTCTTTTCTACATAGTAATAAGCTGCCACATTGAGATTCCTGGGTGCTGCATTTCACAAGCAAAGCAAAGAGGGGGTTGCTTAAGCATTTTTCTTTTACACTATTTTCCTGTTGCCTTGTAATTGTGCAATTTCAGCCCCTGGCAATGTTATATTATAATTTTTATTTCTTACCATTTCATGCAAGGTTGAATGAGGCTCTTTAGGGAGAAGAGGCAGATCTGAGACTGGGAGAGGACGTCCCTGCAATAGCTTGAAACAACCAATAAATCCCTTTTTGTTCATTCTGATTGATGGTTCCCTGATTTTACTCCCAGCATCAGGAATAGTGAAAAGTATCAGATTTTATTGACTGTGTTAAGGACTAAGCTAACGCGTTCAGTAACAACCCTAATAGCTTTACTTTAACAGCAGGCTCATAATCCTGCACTTCTCATTGGCCCATGAATAGCGAGTCGTGATTGGTCATTTCTGGCCGATCTGATTGGCTGACAGCGGGTCCCTCTGATTGGCCGCTTGTTAGAGCGGTAAACTCAAATCATTGGTTATTGTGACAGCATCCAGCTCTATAAAAGAGCTGCTGCTGCCCAAGTATTTTGCTCTGTTCTGAAGTTACTCATAAAGAGTTGAAGTCACAGTTCAATGCCTCATCTCCGTTCCTTGCACCCATGCTCAGGACATAACACTGGCGACGAAGGTGGGATGTGGAGATGATAGAGCTGACTAAACACTCATTGAACAAGACAAAGCACGTGGCTGAGAGCGCACGCAACAAACAGCAGGATGACCAGCGGCGCCATACCACCCGCTCCATTTGACCTGGCAAACGAAGACTGGGACTCGTATATGGACTGGTTCCAGATGTTCCTGGAGACCAACAATCTGAAAGATGCTATGCCTGGCAAGAAACGAGCGGTGTTCCTGACCCGTTGCGGGCCCGCTGTTTTTAAAATGGCTAAATCAGCCTCGCAGATGTCATCGCCGACGCTATTGCCGCAGAAGCAACCAGGAAGTCAGCCGCTCAAATGCGCCGAGCGAACGCACCGCACTGCCAACTCGCTAGTGATAGTACGCCTTCCTCTGAGAGGCATATTACCACCCATCATGAAGACCTCGAATCATCTCAGACAGTGAGGAAGAGGAGGTCAACCGGCTCCGCTCAGAACAAGATCAAAGGAACCAGAGACTTCCGCGCCAATGCACTGGGTGCGGAGCAAACCACCCACGATCAGACTGCAAATTCCTCGATGCACTCTGCCGTTCTTGTGGAAAGAGAGGCCACATAGTGAAGGTCTGCAAAAGCAAGTGAGGGTCCAGTCCAAGCCGGAGGGAGAATAATCTCCGCCAGGATACAGGCAACCCACCTGTAAATCGGGACCGCCTGAACCACCAATGGAACAACCACTACTACAGAAATCGAGCACCTGCCGCTTCAACAAGATGAGAAGAGGCACACCAAACCATCACTATAGGCCACGCTTCATCACTAGATGCAAGGAAGATCCGAGTAAAGGTCGCTATTGAGAATCGACCTTGCGTGATGGAAGTCGATTCGGGGTCATCCCTATCGATGGTCTCCTGGAAAACCCTCAAACAGCCATCTGTCGCCAGGACCTCAGCACTCAAAGAATCATCATAAAGGACTACCAAGGGAACAGAATTCCGGTTGTCGGTTCCAGCCAGGTCCAAGTATCCTTCAAAGACCGCACCACAATGATTCCTCTGACTGTCATCAATCGTGACCGGCCCAGTTTGTTAGGGCTACAGTGGTTCACCCTACTCGGAATTGAACTAGCTGGCATCCACCAAACCGGAAGCAATGACTGGGAAGAGGCCCTCATCCAGGAATTCCAGGACGTTTTCACAGGAAAATTAGGCAAGTACAAGGGGACCCCTATATCATTTAATCTCAGCCCCGATGTAGCTCCCATTCGCCTTAAGCCTCGTCGGGTGCCTTTTGCACTCAAGCCAAAGATCGACGAGCAACTGGACAAATTAATAGCCCAGGGTGTGTTGGAACCGATTGACCATACCCAATGGGCGACCCCAATAGTAACACCCATAAAGCCAGATGGGTCGTTAAGAATTTGTGGGGATTACCGGGCCACTTCAGCAGAGCACTTACCCGGTACCGGTGGTCCAACACCTTCTTCACTCCTTGGGTGGCAGAAAAATATTTGCGAAATTGGACTTAGCTCAGGCGTACCAATAGCTACCCGTAGATGCAACAACTGCAGAAGTCCAGACTATAGTCACACACAGAGTTGCCTTCAAGTGCAATAGTCTTCTCCGATTGTAATGGATTCTCATTCAGGGTTTGTTCCATTTGCTGTATAGTAGCTGTAATGTTTGGAGAATAATCAGAGATATACATGCAACAATGTGTATGAATCACAGCGCAAACTCCCCCTTGCGCAGCCAAAATAGTGTCCACCGCATATCTGGTTTGCAGGACAAAGTCAAGGATTTTTCCTTGCTCTTCTTCAAGCAGCTTTAGAGTTTTAATGGTGTCTTTAAACATAGTAACTGTCCAATTGTTTAAACGATGCAAATCTCTATAGTTCATCATGACTCCTAAAGGAGGAATAACTCCCCTTGATATCTGTGTCCATGATTCAAAACAGAGTTTGCTTCCGTTGTGGAACGCGCATTGCGGATATGAGCAGTCCCCAAAGATTTTAAAATGACATGAGATGGGATTACTTTCCCAAAGGTGCAGACTCCTTTCCATCGTGCTGGCATGCGATCATAGGCCATCCGTCCACACAGCAACCATAGATTTGCTCCCAGGAGATGACCAACCGTATTTGGTTCAGCATAGATTAATTGTGCAAAGGATTCCATTAACATAGCCAAATAAGTGGGCGGTGGTGCGTATTTCCCATTTGAACATTTGGGCAGCTGGTTTTCTCTCGNAAGTCATATTCTCTACTGTCTCATTGTGGGTCCAGCAGATACCCGCCACCTCTTGGATTCGGCTTCCAAGATGCAATGTATTTATGTTACTTGTAGTCCAACTGTTAGACCACATCCCTGAACAACCATAGCATTGTCCCTTATACCAGTCACCTTCGGCCAGAGGTACTGCAACCATTGGAAGCCCTGATGTTTTGTGAGTTGGCATGTGCCAACAATATCCAACAATCAGTTTTATTATGAAGGTTTGCTAGCTTCCCCATGTCCTGGATCAACGTGTTTCTTTTTCATTCCCCCAAATCCATCCCCTTGCCCCTT
>BHEV01028425.1:0-15629 GCA_004319985.1 Emydocephalus ijimae | reverse complement strand
TTGCAATAGTCAAGACAGAAGTGACTAGGGCATGAGTGACTGTGAGTAGGGATTGTCAGTTCAGGAAGGGGCGTAACTGGCGCACACCCCTGAGTGGCGCAAAGGCCCTCCTGGCCACAACCATTACCTGCTCTTTGAACAAGAATCATGAGCAGGAGAACCCCCAANCCATAAGCCGAGACATACACCTGAGTATCATCAGCTCACCCAGCGGCTTCATATAAATGTTGAACAGGAGCAGAGAGAGTACTCAGCCCTGCGGAACACGGCAAAGAAATGGATAAAGGTTGGATCTCTCCCCTCCTATCAACACTGACTGAGAGCAGCCGCAGAGGAAGATGAGCCAGGATAGCACAAGGCCTGCTACTCCCATCCTCCGAAGCTGCCCCAGGAGAATACCATACTCGATGGTATCAAGTCACCGAAAGGTCAAGAAGATCAAGGATGGATATGCTACCCTGATTCTGCTCTCACCAGAGATCAACCAAAATCATGATCAATGCCGTTTCTGTCCCAAATTCAGGCCTGAATCCTGACTGGTAGGTGTCTAAATAATCCATTTCATCAAGAAACCTCTGGAGCTGCCATGCAATGACCTTCTCAACCACTTTCCCCAAAAAGAAAGATTGGAGACAGATCGGAATCCAGCGATGGCTTCTTAAGAAGGTGGATCACAGCCTCCTTAAAGTGCTGGGGCACTACCCTCCCCTGTAGGGAAGCATTAATCATCACCAGAGTCCACCCACCTGTCACCTCCCGATAAATTTTCACAAGCCAGGAGGGACATGGGTCTAAAACACAGGTGCTTGCACGCATACTCCCTAGGACCCTGTCCACCTCCTCAGGAGCAACCGTTCCCAGATAACACAGCAAGAACCTGCCTCAAGGACTTCCACCAGACCAGCAACCACGCCTGCAACTAACATGGAATGAAGTTGAGCAATTTCATCTTCCAGAAAATCCGCAAATTCCTCACGCACCCCTTCAGGTGGACCTCAATCTCTATTTTTCCCAGGAGAAGGCTCACACTATACTTCTTAGTGTGAAAAAATATAAACAGAAGAAGGTATTGTATAAAAGAGAAAAGAGAGATAAGGCAGATGGGTAATTATTGGAGGATCTTCTGTTACCTCCTGAGGTGTCCAGATTTTGATCTTCCCAAGGGATCCTCCTGAAAAATAGTTCCTGAGGGGGATTTGATGGATTCTTCTTTCCCTCAGGATCTCTGATCTCCATAGTGCAGCACTTCAAATCAGAGGAAGGAAAAAAGAAGCAGAATTAATGTACATCCACACGACATAAATTGGGGAACAGAACCTCAAAGCCCCCAATATCCATCAGTGTGGTTGAGTGAGAAAACAATGTCCTACAATGGAACAATGTCCTACAAAAATTGGTGGGACTTTGCCCCATATCATGAATGTCAGAGAAGTTTGGGAAGTAGGGGTGAAGTATTCAAACACATTCTCTATTCTCTTTTGAGCTCCCTGAAGTGCCTTCACCTGCAACTGGACCTGCTTCATCTGCTCCTCCGCATGACTGAGGAGGAAGCCTTCAGCCAGGGCCACGGCCTGGGAGTTGGTCTCTGCTCCACACTCCCGCACCCAGCCCTCCATCTCATGGGGCAGAAGAGTCAGGAACTGCTCCAAAACCACCAGGTCCAACATCTGAGCTTTGGTGTGTTTTTCTGGTCTCAGCCATCGCCTGCACAAGTCATGGAGCCGGCTGCAAAGTCCTCGGGGACCCTCAGCCTCCTGGCATTGGATGAAGTTCCAGGGCTGAACTTCTGAAGGGTGGATGGTTTCCTCCTCCAGGATCTCCTCCCTTGGTCTTGTCCAGATCTCTCCACCCTTTCCAGGCTGAACAGCTGGAGGGCCTTTCCTAGTTTCCTCCATTACAAACTGTTGTGTCTCCATCCTTTCTCTTTCCTGCAGAGCAACTCCAAATGGGTCCAAGCATTCTTGTGGACCTCCAGATGCCTTTTCCTTCACAGGACCATTTCTGGGGCCACAGGACTGATCCCTGAAACTTATTCCGCTCTTTTTTTCAACCAAGACAACATTTTGGCTTGCAAAGATTTCAAGTAGCCTCAAGTTTCTGTATCTGAGATGGAAAGAAAAACCAACGCCAAGAATTAGGAAGTGGAATTCAGCCCCTGAACAACCTTCACCCAACGTACCCTGAGCCCCAAGCGGGTCATCCCAGCACAGGGACCAAGTCCCCCTGAGCAGGGCCAGGAAGGAGGCCGCCCCGCTTATCTCCCCCTCCGGAGACAGGATCGGTCCCTCCGGGAGCCGGCTGCGAATCCTGCCTCCTCCTCGCCCGGCTTCTCTCCTCTCCTGCTGCGCCTCCGCAAGGCTGATCCTCATCTCCCCACCCCCCACCCCCACTTGGGCTCTTCCCTGGACACGGGACGGGAAGGGACCCCCGATCCCGGCCGCCTTCCTGCCCTTCCCGCCTTGCCCGGTTCCCCCTGCGTGGAGAGGGCGGCTGGAGAGCATGGAATCCGGGGTTGAAGGCAGAGGTGGGCCGGGCTCAGGTCTCTCCCTCCTCCGCCTCCCTTTGTCCGGGAACCGCCCAGCCCCCCAACCCCGGGGACGTTTGGATCTCTCACCGCCAGTGTTCCGCAGCCTCTCTGCCGGCTGCGGAGCCCCAGGGGTTAAACAGAACGAGCGCCATGTCCTAGAGGGGCAAGCGTTTGTGACGTCACTTCCGTCTCGGCCTCCTGCCCCAAAACTAACTGTGACGTTTGCCCTCCAGTGGATCAATGGAGAAGCGCCGGGACTTCCCTTCCCTTGGCGGAGGGCTCCCCCAGGTGGATGTGCTGCAAAGTACCAGGATTGTAGAAAGGGCGGGAAAGAAGACTGTGTCTGAGGGGGAGGGAGAGGGTGGGGATGATGGGCTTGGGAGAAGGGAGAAAGGACCCTCTCAATGGCTCCCTGCCCGACAAAGGCTTCGACATTTCCAGAAGCGGCACTTTCTCTGTCTTCCTCCCTTTCCTGTTCAAGAAGCGTCTGAAGAGAATGAGAAAAATCCATCTGGAGGATTTAAACTTGCTTCCCTCAAGAACAGTTGTCTTGAAGGCACCAGAGAGATTATGGGAGGCCTCAAAAGAGTCCAAATCCTGTCAGAAACAGCCGGGCAGCCAGAAGATGAGGACCAGGAGCCTCTGTTGGAAACTCAGGTTGTATCCTTTGGTTGTTGGGATCTCCTGCCTGAAGGGGAGGCAGATGGGACCCACGCAGGAAGGCCACAATCAGGAAAATGATTTTATTTTTTTTATTTCTTTAATTCAATACATGCAGCTGCCTTTCTCAAATTATTTGCTCAATCTCACAGCAAAGGAGAGAGCAGAATGGGCAGAGGCCCCTCCAGCTTCTTCTGATGAAAGAAAAGGAAGATGGTGAAAAAGGAATAGAAATCTAAACTCTGATGGGGAGGGGAACCATTTTTACAGGATTGAGTCGGAAATTTACCTCAACAAATGAGACTAGGTCGCTTAAGCCCCTTGGAGAATTTAAGGAAGGGATATATCATTAGACCATAAATGAAAAGAAAATATTCAACCAGATTTGGAGTTGACTATGAAAAACAAAGGGATTAGCTGCAGAGAGCAACACAAAGAATTTAAAAGGATGGAAAAATGGTTATAGAGGGAACCCTTGATTTTTTAAGTGTTTCTTTTTTTCTCCAGTTTGACACAGAAAATTTAATAATCCATATTTGAAAAAAACAGCTCCAACCAAGCACGAGCTGAAATATATCCCCCCACTCCAGGCTATCCAAACACTTTAGTCTGTTACCAATTTTCAATGCAATGAAGAAAAAGAGAATTTTATGCATGTTTAGCAAGTAATATCATCACTGATACTTAATTTTGAGTTACATTAATGTTGTGACAAACCACAAAAAGTCAAAAATATGGCCCTAATGTTTGAAAAATATCATTTGCCCATATATGTATGTATGTCTATATGTGTGTGTGTGTGTGTGTGCATGTATGTGTGTATGATATTCAGCTTTGTTCGGGTATTTTCCCACATCATTGTAGTTGCGCTTTTAAAGTTGTAGCAGTGTTTCGGCAGAATCTAATCTGCCATCATCAGGCTTCTGTATTTTGTTAGTCTGTGAGTCAGGCTTTCACAGCTGTTTTTGTTTTAAATTTGGTGCTAGCCACCCTGTGCCAGAATGGTTTTTTCTTCATCTTGATTGGTTGGCAGTCTTGGTCTGTGTTTATTGGTCTTGGAGTTTGCTGTGTTCTGCTTGATTGATGTTTCTAATATCTTCTGTCTGTTTTGTAGCTTTTTTTAATCTTGATTGGCTGGCAACATTGTTTCCTGTATTGGACGCCTTTAGTGCGGCTTGGCTTTGGGTAAACAGACGGCTATCATTTATTAGGAAGCTAGGTTTCATCTGGGTGCCTGGTTGGGGTGTGTTTAAGTTGGAGGTATCGGGTCTGTTTGTGCCCAGCTGTTTGCTTGGCTTTTTGTTTGTGAGTGCAGGATTCCAGATAATTGACAATCTGGTGGAGTCATCTCTTCTATTCATGCTTCCTAATAAATGATAGCCGTCCGTTTACCCAGAGCCAAGCCGCACTAAAAGCCTCCAATACAGGAAACACAACGTTGCTCACCCGGTCTACCCAAGGAACAAGAAGACTCAGGAAAGACAACAGAATGGGGAAAAAGGGGAAATGAAGTGGATGACTACTGTGCTGGCCTCCTGGAGAGCCTGCAGATTCCCTTGGATACCCAGCAGGTGGACGAAGCAGCACTGGAGCCCGTCTGGTCAGTGGGCACCTAGCCAAAAACTCAAAGCAAATGGCTGGCCACTAGGGACCTGTACCGGGTGAAGGAAGACTTCAAGTGCCAAGGTTCTGATTATGGAACTTCCTGATGATGAGGAAGCCAGTTATCACCGCGATCCAGAGAGGATCAGAGCCTGGATGAGTCAGGGACTTGGAGGTTCCACATGGCATCATACAGCCAGGGCCTAGAAGAACAGCCAGAGAAGTTCGATCGGACAAGCCTCGAGAGCCTGGGGCCAAAGTAGAGTCTGCTGAGATGCCGCAGAGGAGTCAGCCTGCCTGGTCACCCATGGCTTCAGCCGAGACATGCATTTCTACATGTTTCATCAGGAAGGACTGAAATAGTTTTTTGAATTTGATTTGAATAGTCTTCTTAATTTTGTGTTATTTTGGTCCCCATTTATCACCAAAGATCTTCCTTCTTGATTGATCATTTGCAATGTTAGCACACTGGAGTGATTTTCACTCCAATTCCCTGGAGTATGCTTAATTTGGGAGGAGTGAGAGAAGGAGGGATAAGTAGTCAGAAATATCATTCGTTGCCTGTGTGACTTCCAATGTTTGCATAATAAATTACTGTAAATCAAGGATTGAGTAGGCTGCCTAGCTATGGGAACTTAATATGCATCCACATTTCCTACTACTGATTTAATAAAACTACTTGTTCTAACGCTCCATGTGTGGAGAATGTTCGGAAGATACACAACGTTATACATATTTCCACAATGCTACAGCTCTTGCATTTCAGTAAATGAATTCAAGCAGCACTTCTTTTTTTTACACAACTGTGTGAAAAAAGTTACTATGGCACGAAAACCCCCCCCTGCAAAATAAGTAAACTGTGTGGCCAGGCAGCTGTGAAGGCAAACAAAATTCTGGGATGCATCATTAGATGTATCAACATCAAGGAGGTCTTAACCTACTTTAGTGAGACACCATTTGGAATACTGTGTCCAGTTCTGGAGACCTCACTTTTTAAAAAAAGATATTGATATGATTATGTCCAGAGATGGGCAACATGAGGGAAGGCAAGGAAAGATCACCACAAAATTAGGACAAAGAGCCTATGAGTTCCATTCTTTAATTCAGCATCACAACAACCCCATTCTCCTTATGGTTTCTGTTCTCATGTTACTTGCATTACATAATGTGAAGAAGCATGGTGGAAAGGTAGATTTCTACAATATAAGCAAACTAAGAAAATTTGAAAATAGTAAGGGATTCAGGACTAATGCATTTCTGACCGCAACTCTCCTCTAGTGGATATACTCATCGAATAAAAGTTTCTTGCGATCTCCACAGCTTAAATATTGGCATCCACACATCACTTTCAAGCCAAATGATAACCTTAAACTCCACTGATACTCATTTTTCTTTTAAAACCTCCTACTTATCTAAAAGAGCACAAGAAGGGATTGAGGATACAAAATCAAAATCAGAAGACAGCTGGAAGGGAACTTGCAACTCTTCTAGTCCAGCCCCTTGCTCAAGCAGGAGATCCTATATCATTTCAGACATGTAACTGTCCGGTCTCTTCTTAAAAAATGTTCAGTGATGAAGCACCTACGCTATCTGAAGGCAAGCTGTCCCACTGGTTAATTGTCCTCACTGGAAGAAAGCTCCAGGTTGCTTCTCTCCTGGATGAGTTTCCATCCATTGTTTATCTTGCCTTCTGGAGGTTTGGGGAAAAATTAGACGAACAGAATTGGAAGGGACTTTTTAGGTCATCTAGTCCAACCGCTTGCTCAAGCAGGAGATCCTACACCATTTCTAACAAATGGCAGTCCAATCTCTTCTTGAAAGCCAGCAGTGATGAAGCTCCCACAACTTCTGAAGGAATCTTCTGTTCTATTGGTTGATTGTTCTGTCAGAAAACTTCTCCGTATTTCTAGGTTGAATCTCTCCTTGATCAGTTTCCATCTATTATTCCGTCTCTGGTATTCAGCTGCCTTGGAAAATAGCTTGAACCCTCCTCTCTGTGGCAGCCCCTCAAATATTGGAAGACTGCTATCCTGCCTCCCCTGGTCCTTCTCTTCACTAGACTAACCATGCCCAGTTCCTGTAACCATTCTTGTTTTAGTCTTCAGGCCTTCAGCTTAGCTTCTCTTCTTTACACTTCTTCCAAAGTTTCAACATTTTTTTGTAATGTGATGACCCAAAATAGTTGCAGTATTCCAGGTGTGGTCTTACTAAGGCTTTATGAAACGCTACTAATACTTCATGTGGTTTTGATTCTATGCTTCTGTTTAAATAACCAAGGATGATATTAGCTTTTTGGCTGCTGCTGCACACAGGTAATTCATGCTTAAGTGATCATCCATTCAGCTCCCATCCTTCTGAGATGGGTAAAGATAGATTGCTGGGTACCATAGGCTGACTCTGTAAACTGCTCATAGTGTGTGGTAAATCATTGTGGTTTTTCAGTCTTAAGTGGAATTGCTATTGCCATATATTTTCTCCCGAGCATGTATCCTTTTATGAGATGTAAGAACACTATTCTGAGCAAAGCTCTTTCCACATTCAATGCATTTATATGGCCGCTCTCCTGTGTGGATTTTGTTGTGGCAAGTAAGACCATACTTCCCAGTATATGTCTTTCCACAATGCATGCATTTATATGGTTTCTCTCCTGTGTGAATCTTGTTGTGGTACCAAAGTCCACCTCTCTGAGCAAAGGTCTTCCCACACTCCATGCATTTATACGGCTTCTCCCCTGTGTGGATTGTTTTATGTATTCTGAGACAACTGCTACGAGCAAAGGTCTTTCCACATTCCATGCATTTATACGGCTTCTCCCCTGTGTGGATCATCTTATGTCGAATAAGATTACCTCTTTGAGCAAAGGTCTTCCCACACTCCATACATTTATATGGTTTTTCCCCTGTGTGGATTATCATATGGGAACTAAGATGACCACTTTGAGCAAAGGTCTTCCCACACTCCATGCATTTATACGGCTTCTCCCCTGTGTGGATCATGATATGGGAAATAAGATTACGTTTTTGAGCAAAGGTCTTCCCACACTCCATGCATTTATACAACTTCTCCCCTGTGTGGATTGTCATATGGGTACTAAGATGACCACTTTGAACAAAGGTCTTTCCACACTCCATACATTTATATGGTTTTTCCCCTGTGTGGATTATCATATGGGAACTAAGATTAGCACTTCGAGCAAAGGTCTTCCCACACTCCATGCATTTATACAGCTTCTCCCCTGTGTGGATCATCTTGTGGCGAATAAGTTTATCCTTTTGAGCAAAGGTTTTTCTCCACTCAATGCATTTATACGGCTTTTCCCCTGTGTGGATTCTCATATGGGTACTAAGATGACCACTTTGAGCAAAGGTCTTTCCACACTCCATACATTTACACAGTTTTTCCCCTGTGTGGATTATCATATGGGAACTAAGATGACCACTTTGAACAAAGTTCTTCCCACACTCCATGCATTTATACGGCTTCTCCCTTGTGTGGATCGTCTTATGGTGAATAAGATGACCACTTTGAGGAAAGGTTTTTCCACACTCCATGCATTTATATGGTTTCTCTCCTGAGTGGATCCTTTTGTGGGAAATAAGATTATGCCATCTTCTGAACGTGTTACCACACTCTCTGCATTTGTAGAGCTTCTCCCCAGTGTGAATCCTTTCATGGGAAGTAAGTTGCCTACTTTTTGTATAACATGTTCCACATTCCAAACATTTATAAGGCTTCTCTTTCATATCAATCACTTTTTGAGATGTAAGGAACTTATTTCTCAGAGAAAGAATGAATGTCTCATTGTAATTTTGTCTATTGTGTCTTCTCATAGCATCTTCTCCATTCTCTTGGCTTAAATAGTGTTCTTTTACTTGTAGTTTAGTTTTCATTGGCTTCACACTTTTCCCATTATATTTTTTCCTTATTTCCTCTTGCTGAGCATCAGTGGAAAATGAGCTTTCATGATTCCAATTATTTGACTGGTTTTTCACATGGCTTTTGAATTCCGTTCGAATTCCAAACTTCTCCATTCCATCTTTAGCAGTGATCATTTGGGACAGTTCACAGGAATCTTGATTATCCTGTCCATTGTTACCTTCAAATCAAAAGAGAAATGAAAATGATAACAAGGTTAGAGAAATCAATCAAACTGCACAAAATCAAGTGAATTTCCTTCTGAATTTTTCCAAAATTCCATTATGTTGAACACTTGCCTTTTACAGTGCTGTGATATAGACATGATTTCGAAATTTATGAGTCCTGAAAGCTTTGAAAATATCTAGAAAACATCTGTTTCTTTACAATTATCTATATATATGCAAATCTCACTCAAAGTGTTTTGAGTTAAGGAATAATCAGGGGAAAATCCAAGGAGGAATTAGGAGAAATCTTAAGATTTATTGGGTGGGTTAATTTCAGCAGAGACCCTTGATTAAAAATAACACTAGAATGGTAATGAACATGTTAGAATACTATGAGGCACACCCTGGAAAGCAGATGGCAATGGTCTTTCTCAATGTGCAAAAAGCGTTTGATAATGTCAATTGGCAGTTCAATATATAGCAATTAAAAAGTATGGATTTCAGCGACAAATTTATCAAAACAATTTGGGCAATCTATTCGATCTAGGCGGCTAGCATAATACTAAATGGTGATAGGACAGAAACATTTAAGATCAACAAGGGAATAAGACAGGGATGCCCATTGTCACCGCTACTCTTTATCCTTACATTAGAGAATTTATTGGAGAATATTGGGAAAAATAAAGAAATTAGAGGGGCTTTAATTAGAAAGGAGCATGATAAAGTACATGCCTTCGCTGCCGATGTAGTATCTTTCTTGGAGGGTCTAGAGGACACTGGAGTAGAATTAATAAAAGAAATAGAAGAATTTGGCAGTGCTGCGGGACTTAAAATAAATAAAAACAAAGATGAACAAAAAAAAAGAATTGGAAGAAAAATTGGGAATGAAAATTGTCAAAAAAATAAGATATTTAGGCATTTGGTTAAACCAAGGTGTTCATCAATTAAAAAAGATAATTATGATAAGTTAATGACACAAAGAAGAATTAGAAATATGGGGGAAATTACAGTTATCGTTAATGTGTAAAATTGCGGCCGTCAAGATGTCCACACTACCAAAAATACTGTCTCAAACTACGGGTGAAATTGGACAATTTTTTGGGGGGGGGGGGGAGAATGAGATAAAACAGCCATTAAATCAATTTGGGTGAAAAAAAAAGCTAGGATAAAAATGAAATTACTGCAGGACAAAGGAGAAAGGCATGGCTTTAGACTCCCTTACTGGGAAATGTATTACCAGACAGTAGCTATGGTGTGGATTAAAGATTGGGTTAATTTGGAAAACAAAAGAATACTGCTGATAGAAGGCCACGACTTGCAAAAAGGGTGGCATAGCTTTTTATGGGATGGCAAAAACAAGCAACATTCATACTTCCAGAGACACCTGATCAGAGACTCAAGAATTCGGATATGGAATAAAATTAAAAAGAATCACTATGATAAAATACCACGCTGGCTGTCAACCATTGAAGCACAAATTTATCCCAACGTAATGGATCTGGCTAAAATGAGGAACTATAAAGACCTATTAGATGAACAAGGAAGGCTGAAAACAATACAAAAACTACAGCAACAAAATATAGAAATAGACTGGTAGCCATACATACAAGTTCAGGTGAGGAAAAATAAACAAAGAATAATATGGATTTTAAGTGGGAAAACACCAATTAGATGCAATTACACAAAAGGGGGGGGGAATTATTTCCAAAATATATAATTTTCTATTGGATTTTAAGATGAAAGAGGAGGTGATAAAGGAGACAATGGTGGTATGGGCGAAAAATGTTAGCCACAATATAGATTTGGAACATTGGGAAAAAATATAGGGACTAAATTACAAATTAACTATGTCTACAACGTATAGGGAAAACCTATACAAAATGTTTTAAAGGTGGCACCTACCCCCTGCTCGACTAGCAGAAATGTTTAACCTACGCGCAAATTGCTGGAAGTGTAAGAAGGAAAAAGGTACTTATTTTCATATGTGGTTGACCTGCCCAGAGGTCAAGAAGTATTGGAACATAATTCAATTGTGGCTAGAAGAAGTAATAAAACAGAAAATTGAACCCAAACCAGAACTATTTCTATGAGGCATAATAACAGAAAAATATAATTAAAAAGAGAATATTATGTTACATATTTTAACAGCTGCTAGAATTTCTTATGCGCAATTTTGGAAGCAGGAAGATGTACCACCAGAGAGTGTTGTTATAAAAAAAAAGATTGTGCAGAGATAGGACAGGCTAACAATGAAATTAAGAGATAAAGAAGATTTGACATATTATAGTATCTGGGACACCTGGTATGGTTTAAAGATAAAAAGAAATCAAAATGGCAATTAAGTAAAGAATAAGAATAAGAAACTATTTAAATACTTATACCTATATTTCTCTATATTTATTTATATATTAATTTGAAACTAAATAATGAAAGAAATATGCAATGGTAATGGAATGACGAAGAATATATATATAGAAAGATAAGGAAATATAAAAGATGTCTTGATGTTGATACAATGATGTATAAAGTTTTTTGTTCTTAAATTTTGAAAACTGAATAAAGTATTTATTTTAAAAAAAGAACTGATGGCTCGCTACATCGTTCCAATGTCAGTCACGGCAGAATGAGGTCGGGTTATAGATAGGGCGATTTTGTTGCAGCCCCTCTGCTGTCATTTATAAGTGTAAATGACAGCCGTGATGCTGCAGCATTTTTAATTTCAGGACTGAGTCTTAAGTACGTTGGAGAGGGCTAGGTCGTAACTTGATATGGTCGCTTAGTGAACTATCATAACTCGGGGATCACCTTTACCAGAGGATGCTATGACTCCCACTTCATGAGGACTTTGTTGTTGAATTGGATTGGGAGAACGCTCTTCGATGGCCTGAGTGTGAAAGGGGGAAAATGACAACACATTCTTCTCACATGACTTCCAGAATACAATTAAAAGCACACTCCATCCTTCTCAGCCTCCACAGATAAGTTCAAATAGAAATCAGGACAAATGATAACACATTCCTTTCACATGACCTCCAGAGGACACATAAAAGAAACCTCATTCTTCTCAGCCTCCACAGATAGGTTCAAATAGAAATGGAAAAATACTGATAAGAAATGGCCCAAATTCATTCTTTCCTTCCTTGGAAGACCAGAAGGCCAGATATTTTCCTTTTCCCTTCGAGGGGATGATATCTGATTAGTGGTTTTTTAATAAATAACAACTATAATCTGTCTTCTTGAACTCTCTGATTTGGGACAAGAAAACTCTTACCCAAAGAGACCACGTTCCTATAGTTTTCAAGCATGACTTCCGAATGCAGCGCTTTTTGGTCAGGATCCAGCTGAGACCATTCCTCCTCCGAGAAATATACAGCCACCTCCTCGAAGGACACAAGATTCTCCTGAACAGGGAAAAAAAGAACAGGGAGATTTGCAAGATCTGTTCAACTTCATCAATGATTAGACAAGATAGAAGGGGAACTCATGAAATTTGCAGACAAGACCAAATTGAAAGGAATACCAACACTCCACAAGATAGGCTCGAGATATACACTGCTCAAAAATATAAAGGGAACACTTAAACAACACAATGTAACTCCAAGTCAATCACACTTCTGTGAAATCAAACTGTCCACTTAGGTAGCAACACTGATTGACAATCAATTTCACATGCTGTTGTGCAAATGGAATAGACAACAGGGGGAAAGCACAGGCAGTTAGCAAGACATCCCCAATAAAGGAGTGGTTCTGCAGGTGGTGACCCAGACCACTTCTCAGTTCCTATGCTTTCTGGCTGATGGTTTGGTCACTTTGGAATGCTGGTGGTGCTTTCACTCTAGTGGTAGCATGAGACAGAGTCTACAACCCACACGTGGCTTAAGTAGTGCAGCTCATCCAGGATGGTACATCAATGCGAGTTGTGGCAAGAAGGTTTGCTGTGTCTGTCAGCGTAGTGTCCAGAGCATGGAAGCGCTACCAGGAGACAGGCCAGTACATCAGAAGACGTGGAGGAGGCCATAGGAGGGCAACGACCCAGTATCAGGACTGCTACCTCCACCTTTGTGTAAGGAGGGACAGGATGAGCACTGCCAGAGCCCTGCAAAATGACCTCCAGCGGGCCACAAATGTGCATGTGGCTGCTCAAACAGTCAGAAACAGACTCCATGAGGGTGGTATGAGGGCCCGACATCCACAGGTGGGGGTTGTGCTTATAGCCCAACACCATGCAGGACGTTTGGCATTTGCCAGAGAACACCAAGATTGGCAAATTTACCACTGGCGCCGTGTGCTCTTCACAGATGAAAGCAGGTTCACACTGAGCACATATGACAGACCTGACAGGTCTTGAGATGCTGTGGAGAACGTTCTGCTGCCTGCAACATCCTCCAGCATGACCGGTTTGGCAGTGGGTCAGTAATGGTGTATGGTGGCATTTCTTTAGAGGGCCGCACAGCCCTCCATGTGCTCGCCAGAGGTAGCCTGACTGCCATTAGGTACCGAGATGAAATTCTCAGACCCCTTGTGAGTCCATATGCTGGTGTGGTTGGCCCTGGGTTCCTCCCAATGCACGACAATGCTAGACCTCATGTGGCTGGAATGTGTCAGCAGTTCCTGCAAGACGAAGGCGTTGATGTTGTGGACTGGCCCGCCCTTTCGCCAGACCTGAATCAATTGAGCACATCTGGGACATCATGTCTCACTCCATCCACCAACACCACGTTGCACCACAGACTGTCCAAGAGTTGGGGGATGCTTTAGTCCAGGTGTCGGAGGACATCCCTCAGGAGGGATCTCCACCTCATCAGAAGCATGCCCAGGCGTTGTAGGGAGGTCATACAGGCATATGGAGGCAACACACACTACTGAGCCTCATTTTTACTTGTTTTAAGGACATTACATCAAAGTTGGATCATCCTGTAGTGTTTTTTTCCACTTTAATTTTGAGTGTAACTCCAAATCCAGACCTCCATGGGTTGCTAAATTTGATTTCCATTGATCATTTTTGTGTGATTTTATTGTGAGCACATTCAACTATGTAATGACCAAAGTATTTAATAAGAATATTTCATTCATTCAGATCTAGGATGTCTTACTTTTGTGTTCCCTTTATTTTTTTGAGCAGTGTAGAAGGTTCGGCAGATTGGCACCTTCTAACCAAATGAAATTCAATGGTGAGAAATATAATGTACTACATTTAGGAAAGAAAAACCAAATTCACAGGCAAAGAATAGGTGGTACCTGGCTCAAAAGTAGTAAGTGGAACAGGGATCTTGGCGTCATAGTGGACAATTGCTTAAATGTGAGCCAGCAGTGTGCTACAGTTGCCAAAAATACCCAACAGAATAATAGGCTGCATTAAGAGAGAGATAATCGAATCAAGATCACATGAAATGTTAGTACCACTTTATGATGCCTTGGTAAGACCACACTTAGGAATATAGAAGCCAGTATTGGTTGCCATGATGTAAAAAAGATGTTGAGATTCTAGAAAGAGTGCACAGAAGACAACCAAGATGATATGGGGATTGGAGGCCTAAAACATACGATGAACAGTTACAGAAACTGGGCATGGCTAGTTTAGTGAAGAGAAGGACATCAGGAAACATGATAGCAGTGTTCCAATATTTAAGGGGCTGCCACAGAGACGAGGCGGTGAAACTATTTTCCAAAGCATCTGAAGGCCAGGCAAGGAATAATGGATAGAAACTGAACAAGGAGAGATTCGACGTGGAAATAAGGAGACTTTTGCTGACAGTGAAAGCAATCAACCAGTGGAACAGAAGTTTCCTTCAGAAGTTGTGGGAGCTTCATCACTGGGAGCTTTCAAGAAGAGACTAGACTGCCAACTCTCAGAAATGGTGTAGTGGGTTGGACTAGATGACCCTTCCAATTCTGTTAATCTGTACCTTATGCGGTTGATAAATTACACAAAGAACAGGGTCTAACAGTTCCTGCCACTGTGATACATTTATTCCTAATTCTTGAAGGAGGTTAAAAGAAATGATTCTGGTAAACACAAAGTTGGAGGAGTACCTAGTAGAACAATATAACCAGAGAAAGCTATGTTGAATGACAGTAACTTGAACCTGCTGTTCATGTTGTGGGAGGACACAAAAATAATCCAGTCCAAACAAGGGGAAAATAGAAGGAGAGAGCACTCTGCACAACCACTTCACTTCCTGAAGAGAGAATACAAATCTAAAAACTTTTCCCTTTCTTACTTGATTTAGCGCTTCAACTGCTGTTTGATCGTCGTCATAAAAACCATAAAATTTCATATTTTGTTTCTCTGTAAGGAATAAATAATTTCAAAATGAATAATTAACAAAATATTGTACTTATTTTAGACAATTTAAATGCCGCCTATTCGCACATGGCAACTCAAGGCAGCTTACAAAATATCAAAGCTNTCTCCCTAGAGGATGGAACATGGAACATTCCCTGTCTCCCTGCTCTGGTGGGTAGGGTATATGTAACTAGTAAGAGAGGGTCCCTCAGATAATCAGGTCCCATGCCATAAAAGGCTTCAAAGGCAACAACCAGCACTTTGAATTGCACCTGGAAGCAAATTGGCAGCCAATGCAGCTCCTGCAGGAGAAGTGATACATGTGCACACCAGGGTCTGCACGAAACCATGCAAGCCGCTGCGTTTTGAACCAACTGGAACTTCTGGATGTTCTTCAAGGGTAGCCTCGTGTAGAGCGTATTGCAATAGTCAAGACAGAAGTGACTAGGGCATGAGTGACTGTGAGTAGGGA
>BHEV01028423.1:0-17549 GCA_004319985.1 Emydocephalus ijimae | reverse complement strand
ATGCTCAGGGTTCCATCCTGCTGCCTTGGATGTGAACCCGCTTCTGCAGAATCGCAATAAAGAAAATAGAGAAAACTCAGAACCGTGTCATGTCAGTCTCTCATCGAAAGCAATCTCACAACATTAATCCTTGGAGTGCTTTCCTATCTGCCACTGTGCAATTGGCAAACCATACAGAGGTGCAGTATGTTAAAATGCTCTCTATGGTGCAGCGGTAGAAGGTCACCAGCAGATACTCATTCAGTTGTTGTTTTCTGAGAAGCCTCAGGTAGTATAATCTCTGCTGGGCCCTTTTGACCATGGTTGCAATATGGGCACCCCAGGTCAGGTCCTTTTTTAGGGTAACACCCAGAAATTTAAAACTGGCCACTTGCTCCACTCAGTCTCCATTGGTAAGCAGGGTCTGTATGTCTGATCTGTTCCTTCTATAATCCACTATAAGCTCCTTGGTCTTATTGGTGTTGAGGACCAAGTTATTGTTTCCACACCACAAAAGCAACCGGCCCAACTCATCTTGGTAGGCAGACTCATTCCCGCCCCAGAGATAAGTCCCACCACTGTTGTATCATTTGCAAATTTAGCAATAGTATTACTAGCATGAGTGGTAATGTCATGCACATAAAGAGTATAGAGTAAGGGTCTCAACACACAACCGTGTGGCGTACCAGCATTAAGAATAAGAGCTGAAGAGGTATGATTACCTAATCTGACCCTCTGTGAGTGGCCAGACAGGAAATCCATTATCCAAAGGCAGATTGAATTAGAAAGCCCAAGGTCCAGAAGTTTAGACACTGTGTAAGAATTGTGTTAAACGCAGAACTAAAATCCACAAAAAGCATCCTCACATAGCCCCTCCCTGCTGTTCTAGATGAGTCAGAGCAGTGTGAAGAGTGATGGCTACAGTGTCCTCTGTAGATCTATTTCTTCTGTATGCAAACTGGTGTTTATCAAATGTATGTGGAAGATCAGAAATGATGTGCCGGCAGACCAATATCTCAAAGCACTTCATGATGATAGGAGTGAGTGCCACTGGTCTGTAATCGTTGAGGTTATTGATAGGGAACTTCTTTGTCAGTGGAACAATGGTGGAAGCCTTCAAACAAGATGGAATAGTGGACTGGGATAAAGACTGATTGAAGATCATGGTAAAGACTCCAGCCAACTGATCAGCACAGTCTTCAAGCACTCGGCCAGAGATACCATCAGAACTGGCAGCCTTTCTAGGGTTCACAGCCCTCAGAATGCTCCTCAGCTCCTGTTCCTCCACAATGAGGTGAGGGCTACAATTGGCTGGTAGGCCACACCTGTCTCATGTCATTGCTATAAAATTTATCCTCAATCTTCCTCTTATAATCAGTCTTGGCCTTCCAAATACCTTTCTTCAGATTATCTCTGGCAACACTGTATCTTGTCCCATCAACGGACCTAAAGGCCTTGGTCCTGTCACGCAAGAGGCACTGGACTTCCTTGGTCATCCAGGGTTTCTGATTGGGATAGATCCTAATAGGTTTATCCACAATGATAGTATCTGTGCAGTGTTTGATATAGTACAGAACAGTTGCAGTGTGCACCTCTAGGTCAGGGTGGTAGAAGTTGTCCCAATTTGTGTTCTCAAAACAATCCTGAAGTTGTTGGGAAGCATCTTCTGGCCAAGATTTCATGTCTTTATTATCGGCAGAGCCTGTCTCCTAAGAGGGATGTACGCTGGTGCTGAAAGCAGTGACATATGGTCTGATTGTCCCAAATGTGATAATTGTATAACCTTATAGCCATGTTTGATGTTGGTATATACTTTGCCCAATATGTTTGCTCCTCTAGTAGCACATTTAACATGCTGATAGAATTTAGGGAGCACTTCTTTTAAATCACTTTGATTAAAGTCCCCTGCTCTGATATGCACAGCATCAGGATACTTATTCTGCTGATTACTAACAATGTTATACAAGAATCCCAAAGCTATGGTAGTATTGGTATCAGGTGGAATATAGACTGCAGTAATCAAAACCACTGAATTCCCATGGAAGATATAAGGGTCTACATTTAAGAGTTATATACTCCAGATCCATGGAGCAGTGGCTGTCTACAGTCTTTGTATTGATACACCAGCTTTTGTTCACATAAAGGCTTGAACCTCCCCCTTTGATCTTGCCAGAATCTCTACTCCTGTCCTGCCGGTAAGCTATGTAGCCTTCCAGCCCAACAGCTGCATCTGGAATGAGTGAATGAAGCCAAGTTTCTGTGATTAGCAAAACCCAGCAGTTCTTGATGAATTTAGTCTTTGCAATCTGTAGTCTTAATTAATCCATTTTGTTAATCAGAGATCTTGCATTGGTAAAAAATATACTTGGAATTGATGGCTTGTGTGGAAACTTACTCAGCCTAAAGAAAACCCCAGCATGGCATCTTCTCTTCCTCTTGTTCTTCTTTCTCCACCTCTTCCTCCTTCCTACAGGGATAGTGATCCATGGCTTCCCCAGGGGCCTAGCTGCCTCCTTTGGTATGTTATGAGAATGTATAAAATTGTCCGTAAGAGCCTTTTCACATTTCAGTCCAATTTGTAACAAGGCTTACCAGCTATATATGCTCCTTGCCCCATAGGATTCAATCAAGGAAAGGATCCAAAACACACACAGAATCATACACACCATACGCTGAAAGAAGGAGTGGTTAGCCACAGCATCCATGTGCGCAGCCATCTTGAAAACTGTATTATTATTATTATTATTATTATTATTATTATTATTATTATTATTATTGTTGTTGTTGTTGTTGTTGTTGTTGTTGTTATTAGACTGTATGATGGAAGAGGGGAGATAAAAGTAATGGATTTTCTTTTTTTTCTTTATATTATTGTATAAATTCTTTTGCAATTTACACATCAAATGATTAATTGTATTAAAATATATACTAAAGTCAAATTATGAAGGATTATACTACAGAAAATGACGCTGCTGCTTAAATGTCAAATCTTTTCTTTAAGTCAAGAGTAGGACAAGAGGAAACATAAGCTTTTTAGAGATGAAGCCTTAATAAACAAACCTGAAGATGAAGAACATTTACATAACCAGCGAGGATGCAATTTTAAATCTATTCCATTGTGGCATCAGTAGTATTATTTGAACACATCTTAAAATACTTGATGTGCTTCAATAATAGTCCCTCTGTGAGGAGGTGGATGGATGCAAAATGTCATAAATAAATAAATAAAATAAAATATATAATAAAATATAAAATAAAATAATGTTGACATGAGAATTACAAAATGTGAAGCCCAGAGGGGAGAATCATTACCCAATCTATTTTCTATGGAGTGGCAGTAAAGCCTCAACTTTTTTTCAGTTGAAATTAAATTGGAACTCGGACTATATAAAGAAGCAAGAATTTATATTGGTAAAGAATATAATTGGAAATTTGTATTCCTGACAGCTGAACCTCAAACTGGACTGGAGTATATTTTTTCCACTAGTATTACCATGTGTTGCCAGTGTGTGCCAAAAATCACAACTCTTCCTTCAAAAAAAGCCACCCAGTCAGTCAGAGGAGACCCACATCTTATGTTTATTTGTACTACGCAGATCTAGGGATTATTTCCTTCTTAGCTGATGAAACCAAGGCTGGGTGCCAAGAAGCAGTTCTTCCCATCATTACCATTTCAGTTTTGCATGACTCTTTATGACCTAAATGGCACAATCATATACTTAACAAATTTCAAAAGAAGTTGATTGTTTCCTCATGGTGAAGACAGATAGAGAAAATCCAGCTGAGTGAATCAAATATTCCAGATTTCAGGTCTTTTAACTTCAGAGGCTAGTAAGAGTCAATTGCTGGTCTGCAGAGTATTTACAGTACTTACATAGTTCTAACACAGCCTTGGCAAATCTCATATAACAAAATACACAAACTTACTATTTTCAGTAGAAATAATAGTTGTACATGAACTACACATGAAATTTTCTAATATATCTGTCTTATCCTATCTTTTATTGATTATATTTTTAACTTGCCCAATCAATAGGTTTAGTTATAGAGTAGGTCTGTTCATCTTTCAAATTATTCAGGAGACATGTTTTAAAATATGCAGATAAAAAGTACTACACCACTTTAAAGAAGCCACATCTTTTTATGGGTCTCTATACATGATCATTGTGATTGTTTAAGTGTCATTCATTAAAGTATAAAACAATTAAAACAATAGAATACATAAGATTAAGTATTCATGTGGGAGAGAATTTGTTATATTTTGGATAAGTAAGAAAAACAATCAACCATTTGTATTATTAGATGATATCACTCAAGGTAAGGGAAAAAATTTGGGGCCCATTTTTAAAATGAGTTTTGGAAGATAATTTTTAAAAAATCCCTCCAGATTTTTAAAAGCCAAATAGACAATTTTATTTTGCTTCCTCCCCAAAATTAGTAAAAAGTTGTTGTTCTGTAGAAAATCACCATCAAATTTGCACAAAGGTATAGAAGTAAATTATATTGGATGTGACAGGAAATATGAAAATCTCCTCCTCTGTTCTATATGCACATTTGTTTTGTGTTTTCCATCTTCTGACTAGACCTGTGTTATTAAGCATTATCCAGGAACTGATAATGTACTCTATGATAGCTGAAGACAACAACAGATTAACAGTGGTTTACTACCTCAGAATGGAATAAGGCACAAGTGTCCTAGAACTGAAAAATTTAAAAGTTTTATTGCAGAAATAAAATCTGCAGAGGAGCATGGTGACTGAACATATTCTTGAATAGAGAAATTCTGATTTCAAGTCAGTTAAAGAATCTGGAGGCATGGGGTGGAAGGCTATGTCTGTCCGGGTTAATGACAATAATATGGTTTGACATAAAACAATTTTCCCTAATGCTGTGTTCAAATATTAAGACATATTGGGCACTTCTGTCGAGGATGGACGGAGACTGTGATCATGCGTGGCTTTGATCCGTGCTTACTCTGTTGGAGGGGTCCCTATGGGACTGAACCATCAGACCCATCTCGGACGGGTGGGAGAAGAGGGGGAGACCACCAGCTGGGTTGAGGGGAGTTGCATCTCCCCTCCCTGGCTTGGTATACTCCCCTGGAAGACAGAGAGAAGTGGCAGTTTTAATGGCTGCCCTGAAGACAGGAACCTACCGGGACCTAAGTGTGTGCTGGAGAGGTGAAGTGGTGAACGACATTTATCCGGACAAGAGAAGTTGACCTTTTGTTTAAATGACCCCAAAAAGCAGAAAGAAAGATTCCTCACTTGAGAGTACAACAGCGGCAAATAGAAAACAAGAGGACAATATAAGGTAAATAAAAATCTGGACTACAAAAGAGCTATAACGAAATTAAGGATGGAATTGGGAATAATAACCTGGCATTGGATAAAATGCTGAACTTGCTTGGAATTGATTATACTTTTTTTAAAAAAAGCCAATGGTTGAAATGCTTGAAAATTAACATTAATATAATTGAAAAAGGGGGAAAAAAAGAACTTTGAAAAGTGGAAGTGATATAGAACACCACCTAATGGTACAAGGCATTTTTTCCTGGATAACTTTATGGAAAATTACTGGTCTGTTAAATGTATGAATGAGAAAAGACATGAAATAAAAGACTTTAACCTAACAAGATCCCCAGAAGCTTAAAAGAAAAAGGGGGAGATTGTAGCAAGAGGACAAAGGAAGGCAATATCTGGGGACTGTTGGGGGTTGACTGTGCAAAGGAAACAGAAGGACCAATAAGGAAAAGAGATATAAATTGGGTCTCTTGGCAAGGATTACAATTAACTCTAATAAAATAAAGAATAACACAATTGATTAAAAATGGAAGAAGCAAGCAAATAATCTAGGTTGGAACTGCAAACTGTGAAAGAAATGATAAAAGAAAGAAGGGGTCTATTGGATACACTGGCAGAAAAAGTAATGCAATTTATACAAAGGAATTCTAGAGAGGAGGAGCTAAAGGAAGAGGAAAACAGTCAAGATAGACGTGAAGATTCCTTAAGATACCTTAAGATTATTAGAAAATTATATATGAGAAAAATGGAAGATGGAGTGAGTGATATTAAAAGGGTTCTATTGTTATTAATCCTTTCATTCATGTATATATATATATATATATAAATATAAATATATGTGTGTGTGTGTGTGTGTATGTATGTATGTATGGATATGGATATGGATATGGATATGTACATGTATATGTATATATGAATATACATATTCTAAAATATGCTAATGACTATGTTATGTTTGGAGCATGGTCGAGAAAGAATGGAGACAAGCTGGTGAAACGGTGAACTTCAACTCTTTATTTACATGGTGTGACAGCTCGAACTGGATGGCTGCTATAGCCTTCCTTATATAGGCAACTTATTAACTATTCAACCAATAGCAATCCGGGAGCGCTAGCTCCTTAACCAATGCGAATGGCCTGTTAATGGCCAATCAGATTCTCCTGAACGGACCAATCCGATCCTGCCATTAACAGCCAATCAGAAGTGCAGGGCCAGAACCCTGCACTTGACTTCAAGCTCAAGATAACTTTATTTAACATTTATTCATTCACAACACCCCTTCCCCCTGGCTTCTGTTTACGGGGCGCGGTCACATAGTCCTTGAGGTAGGATGGTTGTTTTATTAGTCTTTTTGATTTTTGCTGTGCGTCTTGCATTTGGCTGCACTCTTGTTCAGGTAGAGCGTTGTTTGGCGAAAGGGGTGCCTCTAGTTCAGAGTTCGCGTTTTCGTTGTCACCAATATCTTCGGCAACTCCCTGAGGTGAACGCACTCCCATCCTTGGTTCCAGTTCCTGTGTTTCTGTTCCGCTATCGTTCCCTTCAAAAGGATTTTCTTCTAGTTGAAATTTGTCTTGCTCTGTATCTCCCCCCCCCTCAGTTTGGTTATAAGGGAGTTCGGAATTGCCTGACTGCAGCCGTGATCATAGTTGATCAATATGGCGCTTCCAAAGTCTATCGTCAGGGCACTGTACAAGGTATGATCTTGGGCCAGTTACACAGATTACCGTCGCTTCTACCCACAGCGGATCGCCCGATAGGTTTTTAACATATACTAAATCGCCTACCTGGAAGGTACAACATCGGCCGCTGGATCCGAGTGGTTTTTCCGGTTCGTAAGCTGGGTGTAACCGGTCGAGGTGGGAGCGGAGCTTCCGTCCCATTAGCAGCTCGGCGGAAGTTTTGTTGGTGACGCTGTGAGGTGTGATGTGCTGTAGAAAAAGGATTCGGTTGATTTTCTTGTTGATGTTGTCATAGTCTATTTTTTGTAGCGTTTTCTTGACGAATTGAACCATGCGCTCAGCCCTACCGTTGGCCGCAGGGTGCGCAGGCAAAGTGAGCACATGTCAGATACCGCGGTCAGCCAGGTACTACTCAAAGGACAGCACGGTAAATTGGGGCCCGTTGTTGGATACCAGAACGTCTGGTAATCCGTGGGTTGCAAACAGTCTTTCCAGTCTTTTGATGACCGCTTCTGTGGTCGTGTTCCTCATATGGTGGATCTCGAGCCAATTCGAGTAGGCGTCTATGGTTAACAAGAACGTGTGGCCTTTGGTCAGCCCATCAAAGTCCAGATGGATACGGGACTAGGGTCCCCACGGTGTCTCCCATTCGGTTGGGATTGTCTTTGGTGGGGCGCTGCTTACTTCTTGGCATCTATGACAAGTTTTGACCCAAGTCTCGATTTGCTTGTCGATGCCTGGCCACCATGCGTAGCTTCGTGCGAGGGCTTTCATGCGCACAATGCCGGGGTGGCCATCGTGCAAGGTTCTCAGTACTGCTTGTTGGAGTCGCTCTGGGATAATGACTCTATCACCCCAGATGATACAGCCCTTTTGAGAAAACAACTCTGTTTGTCGACTTTTGAATGGTGCGAAGTCATCTGGTATTTGGTTCACTGGCTATCCGCGTTCCACCCAACTGAGGACTCACGCTAAGGTGGGGTCACGTCTTGTTTCTCTCGCGATATCACGGGCGGTTAATGGCGGTGTCTGAAGTGTCTTGATCTGCAACGTGGTCACTGTAGGCGCGGGGTCATCGAGAGTCTCTGGAAGCGGTGCTTGGCTCAATGCGTCGGCATGGGGAATAGCTTTCCCCGGGCGGCCTTGCAGCTGATAATTATAAGCAGCCAAGAATTCTGACCAGCGAGTCATTCTGGGAGATAATATATAGGGAGTCGGTTTATCTCCGGCTATTATCCCCAGCAACGGTTTGTGGTCAGTCACCATAGTAAAAGCCCGGCCATACATGTACTCGTGAAATCTTTTAACGGCAGACACAATCGCAAGGGCTTCTTTATCAATCTGGCTATAATTTCGCTCAGTTTTTGAAAGCGTCTTTGAAAAATAGGCAACAGGGGCTTCACTACCATTAGGCAATATGTGGCTCAAAATGGCGCCCACTCTGAAAGGCGATGCATCGCACGTGATATTTAACGGCAAGGTCTCATTGTACTGCATGAGTACAGTATCAGAAGATAGTAGTTTTTTCACATTACGGAACGCCTGCTCTTCTCTATGACCCCATACCCAGATTGCTTTTTTGTCCAGTAAACGATGTAAAGGTTCAGCGACAGTTGCTTTGTGCGGCAGAAATACGTTATAAAATTGATAAGGCCTAGAAACGCCTGGAGGTTGGCCTTATTCCGGGGTCTGGGAGCGTTTTTTATTGCTCTCAATTTACTGTCGGTAGGGTGAATGCTCTGACTGTCAATTAAATACCCTAAAAATTCGACACGATCTGTACACAATTTACACTTATTCTTCTTCACTTTAAGACCTGCATCTTTGAATTTCTGTATAACTAATTTTAAGCGATCCCGTAAGATTTTTGTAGTAGGGGCAGCAATTAACACATCGTCAAAGTAGGGGACCATGCCTTTAATCCCTTATAGTAGCCTTTCCATAAGGCTCTGAAAGATCCCCGGGGCTACACTGACTCCGAACTGGAGCCAGGTACATTTAAAAGCACCTCGGTGCGTCACAATCATCTGTGCCTGTGCCGTTTTTTCATCAACTGGTAGTTGTTGATATGCCTGAGCTAAGTCTCGTTTAGCGAAGACTTTTCCGCCCCCCAGGGAATGGAGGAGGTGCTGCAACACCGGCACTGGATATGCGTTTTGCTGCAGGGCGTGGTTTAGGGTGGCCCGGTAGTCCCCACAAATTCTAATCGAACCATCCGGCTTAATGGGTGTCACGATTGGGGTCTCCCAGGGAAAGTGATCGGTTGGCTCTAGCACTCCCTGGGCTATTAACTTATCAAGCTGTTCGTCGATTTTCGGCTTTAGGGCAAATGGAACTCGACGGGGCTTAAGGTGGATGCGAGCTATTTTTGGATTAAGGCTGAATGATATCGGGGTCCCCTTGTACTCACCTAGCTTTTCTGCGAAGACGTCCCTGAATTCATGGACGAGGTCCTCCTCCCAGTCACTGCCACCGATTTGGTTAATGCCTGCCACTTCAATGCCGAGTGGCGCGAACCATTGGAGGCATAGCAGGCTAGGCCGATCTTTGTCGATCACAGTCAGAGGTAAGTACGCCGTGCAGTTCTTGAATGAGACCCGGACTCGGCTGGATCCAATGACTGGAATCCGATTCCCCTGATAGTCTTTAAGGATAAGTCTTTGGAAATGAAGGTCTTGGTGCCGGATAGTAGGGATGAGTTGCTTGAGGGTCCTCCAGGAAACCATCGAGAGAGACGATCCCAAGTCGACTTCAATTTGGCAAGGCTGATTTTCAATGGCCACTGTAATTCAGATTTTCTTGGCATCCAAGGAAGAGGCGTGACTGATAGTGATAGTTTGGTGAGCCTCTTCTCGCTTCATGGGGCAATTCAAGGTTCGGTTTCTGTAGGAGTGGTTTACTGGTTCTCGCCTTACAAAATGGTTTCCTGTTGATTGGCGATAGTTCGCCCCTTCGAGGTCTGGCCGGGTCCTTGGAAGCTTCGGCAGACCCGTCCAATGTGGCCTCTCTTCCTGCACTCATGGCAGAGCGCGTCGCGGAATTTGCATTCGGACCTAGAATGGTTGGTCCCATAGCCAGCACATGGGTGTAGGGACTTCGGGTACTGGTCCCGATTGGACCGCAATCGATGGACCTCTTCTCCATCGCTGTCTGACGACGAAGAGAGGTCCTCGTGGTGGGTCGTCACAAGCTGTTCTTCTGACTTGGGTGAAATTTCGCCGGTCGGTTGGTGTACCGAAGCTCGGTTTCGACATAGTTGGGCAGCCGATTTCCTGATTGCTTCTGCTGCAGTAGCATCAGCGATGGCATCGGCAAGGCTGATGTCGCCTTTTGCCATCAGCTTACTCTGTACATTTAGTGCATCTAGTCCCAGAACTATTTGATCTCTCAAAGCCTCTTCCAGGTCAGCGAACCCGCAGAGGCCTCCCAGGTTTTGGAGGTCTGCGACGAAATTGGCAACGCTCTCTCCTTTTCGCTGGTTTCTTTGGTAGAACTCATGCCGCCTTACAAGCATTGGTACGGTTGGTGCATAGTGGGCCCTCAGTAGGGGTTCGAGGATGTCCCAGTCCATAGCCTTCACTTCAGCCGGTTTTGCCAGGGCCTTGGCCATCTTGAATACGGTTAGCCCGCAATGCGTTAGGAATACCGCCCGTTTCTTCCCAGTTGTGGCATCCTTCAAATTGTTAGTTTCCAAGAACATTTGGAAACGATCCATGTAGGACTCCCAGTCCTCTTGCGCTGGGTCGAACAGAGCGGGTGGTATGACGCCACCGGACATGGTTCCGCCATTGTGTGTTGTCAGTCACGTGCTCCGTTATTTTCTTCTTTGTTCAGTCAGCTCTGACGTGTCCACATCCCACCTTCATCGACAGTGTTATGTTTGGAGCATGGGCAAGAAAGAATGGAGGCAATCCGGTGAAATGGTGAACTTCAACTCTTTATTTACATGGTGTGACAGCTTGAACTGGATGGCTACTATAGCCTTCCTTATATAGGCAACTTATTAACTATTCAACCAGTTGCAATCCGGGAGCGCTAGCTCTGTTAACCAATGCGAATGGCCTGTTAATGGCCAATCAGATTCTCCTGAACGGACCAATCCGATCCTGTCATTAACAGCCAATCAGAAGTGCAGGGCCAGAACCCTGCACTTGACTTCAAGCTCAAGATAACTTTAACATTTATTCATTCACAACAGACTATTTAAATGATATTAGGAAAACAGAGAATATGATGATTTGGGTGAAAACCTGGTATTAATTATGTTTAAAAAGTGTGAATTAGGGTTTATATAACCCTAAGCTATAGGTTGAAATTGGTCAAAGAGAAGTAAAAGGGGAAATTAACTCTGTTTTTATTTTCCTTTTTTTCTTTGTGGTATACATGAAATAGAAAATACAATTGATTATACAAAGGATATTAGAAAATAGAAAATATGATTAACTAGAAGGGATTATGTGGGAATGTAAAATATTTATAATGAATGAATTATATTATAATCAAAAGCAGGGGAATGAAAATTTATTAAAATTATATAGGTAAATTTTAGAAACAAAGAAGAAATATGAAAATTATATGAATATCTCTGGAATAGATATAAAATATATTGTAGATGGGAGGATATACCATGTGGATCCTAAATGTATTAATCTTACTTTACTTTTACTCATTTTTTTCTTTCATTGACTGTCTAATTATATATTGGTCTTGAGAAAGTTATAGATGTTAACAATACATAAGGTAACATAAAATAGGTGGAAAGCTGAAAATGGAAATAATAAGGGATAAAGAATTGCAAATATACTTGAGGATGAAATGATTTTGATATTGAATTAATGAATTGAAATATGAAAGGGAAATTTATCTAAAGATTAGTAGAATTGATAATAATTTGAAGTGATATTAATTAAGAAAGTTGAAAGTGTAACTATGACTATGTATAAATATTGTAATCTGGAATCACGCTGCTCACGTGAAGAGATCTGTAAAAAATAAAAATAATAAAAACTTTGGAAAAAATATTAAGACATATTCATTTAACTTATACATATTTAACAGGATCATCTTATTAGTGAGAGGGTTGGCATATACATTAATAAATAATTACAGCATCAATGATTTCTTCAGAGTGTATGTATAGAAATGTGTAGAATTTTGCTAGAATGTATTATTTCATTTGTATGTTCATATTATCAATAAAATTAGATTTGAATAAAAATGAATTTAAATACTCATACCTTACAGTTTATGCAACTGAAGCTATCAGTATTAATCAACTCTTGTAAAGCAATTGTGAAATAGCTGTAGACAAGGGGTGCTCCACTCACATAAACAAACTAAAGCTTTCTAATTTCTCAAATTCAGTACATTTAGCTGAAATAAGTACCAAGTATTCATTTTGTAAATATATTATGTACAGTGTCATTTCCACTGCATTATGTTACACTACTATTTGCTTGGCAGTAATGTCAACATCAGTATCAAATACCAAATAAGTGTTACATTTGGTAAAGTTCAAGACAGCATTATTTCTTTTCAACATCCTGTGAGAACTGTAAAAGACTACATTGCAATCATGTCCAAGAAAATCAACAACATACATCGAAAGAATGCTATAAAACATCCTAAGTATTTCTCTTCTTGTGTTTATAGTTAAAACTGTTATTCTGAAAGCTCACTTGAATGTATAACCACAGAAGTGGAAATATCAACCTTTTCAGTTAGGCATCATATATATGTTCCTGGATACCTAACAGGATTCCTGCCCCATAAGTTACAAAGAAAGTTTCCTGTTAAGTTCTGCGCATGGGTGCAAGGAACGGAGACGAGGCAGTGAACAGTGAACTTCAACTCTTTATTAATCATGCTGAACAGCCAAACCCTAGGGCAGCAGCAGCCCTTTTATAGGGTAAGCTGCTGACCTATTAGCCAATGAGAAGCATGGAAGTGTTAAACCCTTGAACCAATGGTTAACAGCCAATCAGACTTCCCAGAAAGGACCAATCTGATATCGCTATTATTGGCCAATCAGAAGTGCAGGATTAGAACCCTGCATTTTTCTTAAGGTTGTTAAAACTTTATTAAACGCCTTTATTAGTTCATAACATTTCCAGTCTCTGATATCTACATTGGTGCTTCTGTACCTGAAAATGGGTTTCTTATGAGATAAAAAATATGCCTTGACCTCAGTTTTGGACTTTGCTTGAAATTGTACTTATCTACTCCATTGAAAGAAATAATAAACTGGAAAAGTACAGAATATTCTATGACACTGAAGTAAATGGCAAAATGAACATTATAATTATAACTTCTTGTCAACAGATTGTTGTGACAGTCATGTCTACAACCTACCACAACTTTTATGCAATGATCTTTTACCAAACCTTGGAATAAGATTTAAAACTTTTAATGAAGTCATAAAAAACCCATAACCGCAATCTTTCTTAATCTCTGTTTTTATAAATCTGCACAAATCAACATGTATGTCAGTCAATTCCTTTTTTAGCTTAACTTGAGAATAAGGAACCAGAATTGACAACAACTATAATGAATATTGTGATACAAAAAAATTGTTATCCAATAATTTTTCTACACCAAAAGGGAAAAAAATATCTGCAGTATTCCTACAGTTGTGTGTCACTGTTACATAGCTGGTTGTTGTTTTATTGGTATGTTCATTCATTCAATTTATATGGCCATCTATTTTTCACAAGTGATTCTCTGTGACAGAAAGGAACAAAAACAGAATAAAAAAGCATTAAACAGCAAAAATACAAACATAATGGGCAAGACGACCAACCACTAATCACTATAACACATAGACTGGTTTAATTTCCTGACCCTCATACCTGGAAGAACAGCCAGGTATTAAGGGGTCAATTTAATCTCAGAGAGCAGGACAGAATGCAGCAATAGAAAAGACACCCATATTGCCCAATAATGAAATCACTACAGAAAAGAATGATATCCAATGAATAAGTTATGGATCTAATCGCCTGTTTGTATTTCATAGGAAAAACTTGAAGCATTTGCATTATTCTGCATTCTTAAAAGAAGAATTTGTAAAAAAGAATGTTTCAACATTTCATTTGCTGATGTGTATAATTTAGGATTTCTTTCTGGCTTGTACATTATAGGACTGAATCATCAATACCATAGAAACCAGAAAATTAAAAAATGTGTTTCTTCTTCTGTCTAAATGTATATTCACATAGTCATTTTGGACATTTCAATTTGAGTTCACACACAGTAGCAAATACATGTACATGTGTCTGCAAATACCAAAGTATATTTCCAATTAGTGGTTTTGACTGAAGTTTACTGAGAATTCCTTATTTGCAAATATCAAAGGATACCTCCAATTAGTGGTTTTGTTTGAACTTTAGTGAGAATTCCTTATGTTCTAGTTCATGTATGCCAGGAACAACACTCATTGCTTCCTCTGTTGTGCTCCATGTCTCACTGTCTAATATAAAAAGTTAAAATAAGCATGAACCAGGCAGGGATCGTATGCATAAAAATTGTGAAGTTTGTGACATTTTTGAGTTGTACATACTTGAGGTTGCACCAAAATATTCTGCATATCAATATCAAAAAGCAAAAAATACTTCTTCAAGTATTCCAATACTTCCTTGCTATTTGAAATATTTATATGCTTTATTTTATGTAAACATATTCAGCCAACAACAGCAGCAAGCTGTAACATAACAATATTTTGAAACACTAAATTAAAAAACACTATTAATTACCTAACTATGCCTTCTAATAAATGATTGTAATGCCAGTATATATCTTTATGGTCAGAATTATAAAATATGAAAACATATTTTCAACATGCACATAAATTATAATAGTAATGATGTTTGCTTACTTTCTTGGATGAACACCAACACAGAAAGCCTTTTTTTTTTTTTTGACACCAATAATGTATCCATCAGTTGATATATGACAAAGACCTTCTGTGGTAATTACAGCATTGGGAAAGTCTTATACGTTAATCAACCTGTCTTAGTTACAAACTGTAGCCAGTGCAACTATTTTAATATTGATGTTAAACAAAACTCAAGAGGCAAAGTTATATATATTACTGTTAAGTGCGAAGAATTAGGATTATTCCTAAAGTTGCAGAACAAAAGATTTATTAAAATCTATCAATGAAATTCAGGGGTGTATGTGTGGACTTCAATGTCTTGTGGCTCTAAACTGATGTTTAACTCCACCCCCCAGCTCTGCCTGTTTTTCTCCTACAATTATCAAGGCCAATACCAATGCTAATACTTCTCTTTCATGCCATTTCTCAATGTGTTATTCCTTAATAAATTTTATACAAAACTTTTGGCCCTCAGAGATTGTATAATTTCTTTTGCTGTTTATTACTGGTTACATTCAGGGCTCAAGCTATTCTAAGATTTTTCAATAAGTAAAGAAAATTCCCCTCTTTAGAGTTTACTCAACAATTCATGGAAAAATGTAAAAGTGAAATAAGAATTTTCTGGAATTGTTTCCTAGTATTCTACTAGGATCAACTGCAGTAGAGGTAATTAAAAAGAAAAGTTTGTACCACTGGTTCAAAAAAGCTTTTGTTTCTTCAATTTATATCATCCTTGTATTGACAGACACAGAGGTCTATTCTGTTTCCATGATAGTATACCTTAAGTTAAATGGAATCAAAATAGAATTTATATATGATTTAACTGATCATAAATGCAAGAAAATATATATTCTCTTATATATATTCTCATAAATATATGGCTATGTGTCTATCCACCTCCTGTGTTGTAATGACCTGGGTAATGGGCTGTGTGATTGCCTTCTGAGTTCTATTGTTGTGATAGACACACAGCCAATACCTCAGCCACACATGTCCTTACGAAAAAGCTAACCAATCTGCAAACATCAACTCCATCAACCAATCAAGAAATAACAACACAGTCAACCAGCCCGCGTACAACAGAGCCAGCACACCACACCTCCCCACCAGTATTTACAGAGAGATGGCAGCTCTGATCATGCTTTGCTTGCACAAGCATGAAGCCAAAAGCAGCAGCCTGAAGATGGCAAGTGGGACCTCGTTGAAATGTCGCCAAGATACTCTCAATCTTACATGGGAAAAGACCCGAATACGCCAAGACCTGCATACCTGTACCCGTGAAAATCTGGAGCTAGCTAGTTAGCTAGATAGATAGACAGGCAGAGAGAGAGAGANATATATATATATATATATATATATATATATATATATATATGGTATTCAGCTTTGTTCGGGTATTTTCCCATGTCATTGTAGTTGTGCTTTTAAAGTTGTAACAATGTTTCAGCAGAATCTCATCTACCATCATCAGGCTTCTGTATTGTGTTCATCTGTGAGTTAGACTTTTGTAAAAAGTACCCGCGAAAAAATAAAGGGAATACAAAAATAAGACATCCTAGATCTGAATGAATGAAATATTCTTATTAAATACTTTGTTCATGACATAGTTGAATGTGCTGACAACAAAATCACACAAAAATTATCAATGGAAATCAAATTTAGCAACCCCTGGATGTCTGGATTTGGAGTTACACTCAAAATTAAAGTTGAAAAAAAACACTACAGGCTGATCCAACTTTGATGTAATGTCCTTAAAACAAGTCAAAATGAGGCTCAGTAGTGTGTGTGGCCTCCATGTGCCTGTATGACCTCCCTACAATGCCTGGGCATGCTCCTGATGAGATGGCGGATGGTCTCCTGAGGGATCTCCTCTCACACCTGGACTAAAGCATCCCCCAACTCCTGGACAGTCTGTGGTGCAACGTGGCATTGATGGATGGAGCGAGACATGATGTCCCAGATGTACTCAATTGGATTCAGGTCTGGGGAACAGGTGGGCCAGTCCATAGCATCAATGCCTTCGTCTTGCAGGAACTACTGACACACTCCAGTCACATGAGGTCTAGCATTGTCTTGCATTAGGAGGAATCCAGGGCCAACTGCACCAGCATATGGTCTCACAAGGGGTCTGAGGATCTCATCGTGGTACTTAATGGCAATCAGGCTACCTCAGGTGAGCACATGGAGGGCTGTGCGGCCCCCTAAAGAAATGCCACCCCACACCATTACTGACCCACTGCCAAACTGGTCATGCTGGAGGATGTTGCAGGCAGCAGAACATTCTCCACGGCGTCTCCAGACCCTGTCACATCTGCCACATGTTCTCAGTGTGAACCTGCTTTCATCTGTGAAGAGCACAGGGCACCAGTAGAGAATTTGCTAATCTTGGTGTTCTCTGGCAAATGCCAAACGTCCTGCACAACCCCCACCTGTGGACATTGGGCCCTCCTACCACCCTCATGCAGTCACATTTGTGCAGCCACATGCACATTTGTGGCCCGCTGGAGGTCATTTTGCAGGGCTCTGGCCTCCTGTTCCTCCTTGCACAAAGGCAGAGGTAGCGGTCCTGATGCTGGACTGTTGCCCTCCTACAGCCTCCTCCATGTCTCCTGAGGTACTGGCCTGTCTCCTGGTAGTGCCTCCATGCTCTGGACACTACACTGACAGACACAGCAAACCTTCTTGCCACAACTCGCATTGATGTGCCATCCTGGATGA